>PVJD01003095.1:0-174521 GCA_004026545.1 Mormoops blainvillei
AGAGCAGGGGCCCCGGTCCTGCACAGGGAAGCCTCAAACCTAATTGGAAAAGACTTGGAGGATATATGGAGTCTGGGAGACTCCGGCTGCACACACAGAGTGAGCAGCACCAACCAGGAGAGCCCCAGAGAGAAACTCTATCTCCTAAAACTGTGAGAGGCACTGGCAGGCTGCAGCCAGCCCTGACCAAGAGAGACTTTGATTTTTGGGGAGGCGGAGTGCGTGAAAGACCAGGTGGAGAATTAGCCCTCCAGTGTGGGTGCCACATAGAGACTTTTTAGAAGGGGAGCTGAAGCATGGCAGGGCGGGGACCCTGCAGGCATGCGCAGCTACCCTGCCAGCAAAGAAACCAGACCGAAAGCACAGTGTGTAACCACAGAATCCAGCTGGACAGGAAGTTTAGAAAGCTGCACGGTGAGGGATTGCAGGGACCCACCCAGCAAGTCTGGTGAGTGGGGTGCTGTGCACAGAATCAAAAGTTTGTGTCTGAGCTTTTTGCGAGAGCAGTGGGCTGGGAGCTAGAGGAGCAAGAGCTGAGATTCTTTGCAGCTAGGCAGGTTGCCTCACACCATGGAGTACAAAGCACTGGGGAAAGGAAGCCCAACCTCCACTGGCAGGACTGCAAACTCTGCAGAACAATAAGGCCAGGCTCAAGAACCCCCTGCCAGGTTCATATCCACATGGGAAAGAAAGAGAATCTCTAAAAGAGCCCTTTTTGAACTTTTATGAGATGTGACAAGCTGTACTTGTTCCTCCTAGGGCTCTATTCCCTAAACCAAAAACAGCAGAGCAGAGAGATTAGAAATTGGTGCAACAAGAGGTAGTCAGGGCCCCGCCCAGCCTCAGCTCTCACACAGAACCGCCATCAGTGCCAAGCAGGAAAGAGCTGACCGTTTTACACAGATTGACCCCCACAGGAGACGGACAGCTAATACATCAAGAACTATACATTATTGGAAATTATCTGGGACAGACAAGGATATGTGGCGCAGGGGTAGGGGAACACAACCATCATTTTCCCTGAAGACTGTATAGCACCTTCCAGGTGAGAACTAGGGATCCCACCCTCCCAACTGCACCAGAAGCCCCTCTAGAGGGAGGTGGAGGCAGTATGTGTGGTGCTGTCAGAGGTTAGATGAACCACCCATGGGCCTTATGCTGATAAAAAGCCAGCAGGGCAGAATAGTGAGGACCAGCCAAGCCTGAGGGAGACAGTCACAGGTTGTGGATGGCTTGTAGCCTCAAACAGGCTGCCTACAGCTAGACCGGGACACCATCTGACATTACCACAGATGGATCCAGAAGGAGAAAATAGTAGGAAAAGACTAGACTCTGCTGAGATGAATTCCTCCTCCTTCTTCTTAATGATTTGCATGATTTTTCTCCTGCATAGCTTTTTAACAGTTTTTCTTTTTCTTCAATTTTGTTCCTATTTTTTCACTGTTTTCTAAATTTTAGTTTTACTTCAGATCTCTTAATTTACTCTTCCCTTCTCCTAATCCATTTTGCCTTCTTCCTTCCCTTTCTTAATTTCATTTTTAATTTTATATCTTCCCTTTCTATGCCTTGTTTCTATTTCTCACTCCTACTATTTCTCCTCCCTCCATCCTCTCAAAACCATTTTTCTTTCCATTAGCTATCTCACATTGATTTTCCCTTTCTTACAATATCCTTATTCTCTTTCTACCTTTATTAATCTTTGTTCATTGTCATTGACATTGTGGTTGTTGTTGCATTTCTTCCATTTTATTCCTAGATGTTCATTATTTTTTAATTTCAAATCGCATATTTTACTGTTCCCCTGTCCTACTCCATTTCGCCTTCCTCCTGCCCTTTCTCATTTTCCTTTAAATTTTACTTTGTCCCTTTCTTAGACCGGTTTCTAATCCTTATGCTTATTATTTCTCACTCCTCTTCACTCTCAAAATCATTTTTCTTTCTTTTAGACATCTCATAATCTTTTTTCTTTTTCTTTTTTTATCTTTTCTTCCTTATAATATTCTTATTCTTTTTCCATCTTTATTAATCTTTGCTCAGTTGCCATGGATATTGCTGCCATGGTTGTTCCTCTTCAATTTGGTTCCTATTTTTTAACTTTTTAAAAATTTCAAACTGCATATTATACTCTTACCTTTTCTTACTCCACTTTGCCCTATTCCCTCTCATTTTATTTAGGTTGTAAATTTTATTTTTTCTCCCTTTCTTTCCATTGTTTCTATTCTCTATTCTTATTATTTCTCTTCGTTCTACCCTCTCAAAATTATTTTTCTTACTGTTAGTCACCTCATATTCTTTTTCCTTTCTTATATCATTCTTATTCTCTTTCTACTTTTATTAATCTTTGCTCATTTATTTTTGATTTTGCAGTTGCGGTTGGGGGGTATTTTTGCTGGTGTGGGTTTTGTTTGCTGCACAGTTTTGTTTTGTTCTGGAAGCACCTGTACAACACCATACAAGATGTGGCAGGGGTTGTGACACTCAGTCAGACAGCCAGAGGTGAGAACCCACCACTGAACAAGCCAACAACAACCAAAATGTAATTACAAGAGAGCTCACATAAACTGCAGAAAGGGCATACCTAGAGCATCCGGCTCAGGGGATGAAGGAGGCTGCACCACTGAGTCCCACAGGTGTCCTACCACAGAAGACCATCCCATGAAGACATAGAGTCTAAGGAGATCAATTTAATATGCAGAACCAAACAAGAAGAGCCACCTAAAATGGGGAGACAGAGAAACAACCCCCAAACAAAAGAAAAGGAGGAATCCCCAGAAAGAGTGAGGAATGAAACAGAGGCAAGCGTTTTATCAGACACAGAGTTCAAAGCAATGGTTATAAGGATGCTCAAGGAACTCAGTGAGAACTATAAGGAACTTTATGGGAGCTATAGGGAACTTAGTGGGAACTACATCAACATGAAAAAGGACATAGCAACTATAAAAAAGAACAAGGAGGAAATGAAGTATACAATATCTGAAATGAAGAATACACTAGAAGGAATTAAAAGCAGGTTAGATGAAGCAGAGGATCAAATCAGTGAGCTGAAAGACAAGGTAGAAAAAAACACCCATTCAGAGCAACAAAACAAAAGAAGACTAAAAAAGAACAAAGATAGTTTAAGGGAGCTGCAGAGCAATGTGAAACATAATAATATTTGCATCAGAGTAATACCAAAAAGAGAAGAAAGGGAACAAGGGATAGAAAACTTCTTTGAAAAAATAATAACAGGAAACTTCCCTAACTTGGTGAGGAAAAAAGTTATGTAAGTTCAGGAAGCACAGAGGATCTCAATCAAGATGAATCCAAAGAGTTCTACTCCAAGACACATGATAATTAAAATGGCAAATATCAAAGACAAAGAAAGAATCTTAAAGGCAGCAAGAGAGAAATAGGGAGTAATATGCAAGGGAGCCCCAATAAGGCTAGAAGCTAACTTCTCAACAGAATCACTATAAGACAGAAGGGAATGGCAAGAAATATTCCAAGTAATGAAAAGCAAAGGCCTGCAACCAAGACTACTCTACCCAGCAAGGCTCTCATTTAAAATGGAAGGCAAAATAAGGAGCTTCCCAGATTTTAAAAAAAGTTCAAAGAGTACAACTCCACCAAACTAGCATTTCAAGAGATGCTAAAGGGAATACTTTAAGAAGATGAAGGAAAACAGAGAGAGAGAAAGAGGAACACAGGTATAAAAGGAAAAAATGGCAATGAATAAATACCTATCAATAACAACCTTAAATGTAAATGGATTAAATGTTCCAATCAAAAGACTTTGGGTGACTAAATGGATAAGAAAACGTGACCCACATATATGCTGTCTACAAGAGACCAACCTCAAAAGAAAAGATCTACACAGGCTAAAAACAAAGAGATGGAAAAAAATATTTCAAGCAAATGGACAGGAAAAAAAAGCTGTTGTAGCAACACTTATATCAGACAAAATAGGCTCCAAAACAAAGATTATAACAAGAGACAAAGAATGTCACTGCACAATATTTAAGGGAGCAGTGCAACAAAAGGATATACCCCTTGTAAACATATATGCACCCAACATAGGAGCACCTAAATATATAAGGAAAATCTTGGTGGACTTCAAGAAGGAGATCAACAGTAATACAGTCATTGTAGGGTATTTTAACAACCCATTGTCAACAATGGATAGACTGTCTAAGCAAAAAATGAACAAGGACACTGTGACATTGAACGACACTCTAGTTCAAATGGACTTAACTGATGTTTACAGAGCATTTCACCCCAAAGAAGCAAAATATACATTCTTTTCTAATGCAGATGGGTCATTTTCAAAGATAGACCATATGGTAAGATACAAAACAAGTCTCAACAAATTCAAGAAAATTGATCCTATCAAGCATCTTCTCAGATCATGATGGCTTGAAACTAGAAACCAACCTCAAGGAAAAAACTCAAATGCATTCAAATACATTGAGATTGAATAACATGTTATTAAATAATGAATGAGTTAACCATGAGACCAAGGAAAAAATCAAAAAGTATTTGGAAACAAATGAAAATGAACCCACAATAACCCATAACCTGTGGGACACAGCAAAGGCAGTTGTGAGTGGGAGTTTCATAGCAATACAGGTCTATGTAAAGAAGATTTAAAAAATCTGAAAAAAAAACAACCTAGCCCTACATTTAAAAGACTAGAGGACAGCAACAAAGCCCAGAGTGAATAGAATGAAAGCCCAGAGCAGAATTAAATGACATAGAAACTAAAAGAACAATTCAAAAAATAAATGAATCCAGGAACTGGTTCTTTGAAAAGATAAAGAAAATTGACAAAACTTTAACCAGACTCATTGAGAACAAAATAGAGAGAACCCAAATAAATAAATCAGAAATGAAAGAGAAGTAACAACCAATGCCACAGAAATACAATGGATTGTAAGAAATTATGATCAATAACTATATGCCAAGAAATTGGACAATTTGAGTGAAATGGGTAAATTTCTAGAAATGTACTATCTACCAAAACTGAATCAAGATGAAGCAGAAGGCCTGAATGGACACATAACAACTAGCAAAATTAAAGCAGTAATCAAAAAGCTCCTGGCACACAAAAGCCCAGGACTGGATGCCTTCACAGGTGAATTCTATGAAACATTCAAAGAAGAACTAACATCTCCACTTCTCAAACTATTCCCAAAATTCGAAAACAGGGAGGACTCCAAAACTCTTGTTATGAGACCAGTATTATCCTAAATCCATAACCAGGTAAAGACACAACAGAGAAAGAAGATTACAGACGAATATCTCTGATAAACAAAGATGCTAAAATCCTCAACAAAATATTGGCAATCTGGATCCAGCAATATATTAAAAAGCTCATATACCATGATCAAATGGGATTTATCCTGGGATTACAAGGATGGTATGATAGCCACAAATCAATAAATGTACATAAACAAAATGAAGGACAAAAATCACATGATCATATCGATACATGCTGAAAAAGCATTTGATAAAATCCAGCACCCATTTATGATAAAAATCCTCAGCAAAGTGGGACTAGAGGGAGCATACCTCAATGTAATAAAGGCCACATATGAAAAACCTATTGCCAACATCATATTCAATGGGCAAAAACAAAAAGCTTTTCCCTTAAGATCAGGAACAAGACAAGTGTGTACACCTTCACCACTTTGATTCAACACAGTATTAGAAGTTCTAGCCATACCTATCAGACAAGAAAAGAAATAAAAATTATCCAAATTTTAAAGGACGAAATAAAGTTGTCATGATGGCATATGACATCATAGTGTACATAGAACTCTGTAATCTCCACCAAAAACTACATGACCTAATAAGTGAATTTGGCAAAATAGCTGGATAAAAAGTCAATAGTCAGAAAACAATAGCATTTTTGTACACTAACAGTGAAGTATCAGAAAAACTAGAAAAAATTCTCATTTACTATAGCAACAAGAAAAATAAAGTACTGAGGAATAAATTTAACCAAGGAGGTTAAAGACCTGTATTCAGAAAACTATAGAACACTGAAGAAAGAAATTGAGGAAGATACAAATAAATGGAAGCATATACCATGTTCGTGGACTGGAAGAATTAACATCATTAAAATGTCCATACCGCCCAAAGCAATCTATAGATAGAACACAATTCCTATTAAAATATCAATAGCATATTTCACAGATATAAAACAAATATTTCAAAAATTTACATGGAACCAAAAGAAATCCTGAATAGCCACAGCAATCTTGAGAAAGAAGAACAAAGTTGCAGATATCACAATACCTGATATCAAACAACACTGCAAGTCCACTGTAATCAAAACAGTCTAGTACTGACATAAGAACAGACACATAGATCAATGGATCAGAATGGAGAGCCCAGAAATAAACCCATGTCTCTGTGACCAATTAATGTTTGACAAAGGGGGTTCAAGCATACAATGGAGTAGAAACAGTCTCTTCAATAGATGGTGTTGAGAGAACTGGACTAGTTCCTGCAGAAAAGTGAAGCTAGATAGCCAACTTATACCATATACTAGGATAAACCCAAAATGGATAAAAGACTTAAATATAAGTTATAATACCCTAAAAGCTCTAGCAGAAAACATAGGCAGTAAAATTTCAGATATCCTGTGCGGCAATATTTTTTGCCAATATATCTTCTAGGGCAAGGGAAACAAAGGAAAAAATAAATAGGACTACATAAAATTAAAAAGTTTCTGTACAGCTAAAGAAACCATCATAAAAATGAAAAGGGAACATATTTGCCAGTGATACATCAGACAAGCATTTAATCTCTAAAATATGTAAAGAAGTCTTATGACTCAACACCAGGGAAAAAAACAATCCAACCAAAAAATGGGCAAAGGACCTGAACATCAATTCTCCAAGGAGAACATACAGATGGCCCATAGACATATGGAAAAAATGCTCAACATCACTAGCCATCAGAGAGATGCAATTTACAACCACCATATGATATCACTTCACCCCTGTCAGAATGACTGTGGGGGCCCCCTGTAGGTCAGTCCAGGACAGGCAGCCCAGAACTAAGGGTCATTGTACACATGCGTAGTAGTCCCTAATTACGTAAGCTCCTTATGTAACCATTACATAAGCAAAACCATTCTGCACAACTGTGGAGCGATGCCACTATTGTCTAAACTTGTATAAAAACCCACATAACCAGTAATAAAGAGTGCTTGCAGCTTGAAGTGTGGATCCTATGTCAGCTCCTTGTGCTTTCTTACAATTGGGTCTCTCACTGCCAAAACCTACCCTGGCCAAACAGCTGCACTCTGACAATGGTTATCATTAAAAAACCAACAAACAACAAGTGCTGGTGAGCATGTCAAGAAAAAGGAACCTTAGTGCACTGTTAATGAGAATGCAGACTGGTGCAGTCACTATGGAAAACAGTGTGGAATTTCCTCAAAAAATTAAAAATGGAACTGCCTTTTGACCCAGCAATTCCACTGCTGGGATATACCCTAAGAACCCTGAATCACCAGTCCAAAGAACTTATGCACCCCAGTGCTCATAGTAGTGCTATTCACAATAGCCACATGGTGGAAACAGCCTAAGTACCCACCAGCAGATGAGTAGATCAAAAAACTATGGTACATTTACTAATGGAATACTATGCAGCAGAAAGAAGGAAGGAACTCCTACCATTTGAGACAGACTGGGTGAAACTGGAGATTATTATGTTAAGTGAAATAAGCCAGTTGCTGAAAGACAAATATAATATGATCTCACCTATAAGAAGAATCCAATGAACACAATAAACTAACGAGCAAAATAGAAGTAGAGACATGGAAACATAGAACAGACTTACAGCTGCCAGAGCAGAGCGGGGAGGAGGATAATGGTGGAAATAAGAGGAAAGGACTAGTCAAAGAACATGTTTGAATGACCCTTGGACACGGACAATGGTGTGGGGATGGACTGTGGGGTGGGGGAGCTGGGTGGAGGAGGGCAAAGTAGGAAAAATTGGGACAACTGTAATAGAGTAACAATAATAAAAAATTAATTTTAAAAACAAATAAATAAAAATTGGGAAAGGTTAATTTTATACCCTGGGGGTGAGGGAACAGAGAAAGCAGAAAGCCTTGAAAAACAAGGAAAGAAAAAGAGATGAAGGTGTGAGTATCAGTTGGCATGTGAGAGGTTCAAGGTCAGGTCCAGCAATGCCCAGGACTTTTGAAGAACACATCCATCTGGATCCAATTTTAACTTGCTTTATTATGATGTAAATTCCTCTCTCAATCCCCCAAAATCTTCAGTAAAGTTGTCCATACATGAAAAAAAAGAAATATATCATTAAAAAGTAAGTACATATCTATAACTTGCCTTTTTAAAATTCATTGTTATGTCTTAGTGGTGTTTATAAATTAATACATAAAAATCTCTTGTATTATATTAATAATCAGAAAACAAAAGGAGTGCAATAAAAACTTATAAAGAAGAAATGTATAATGAAAACCCGGACAAAGACCTTCAGGAAACCATCATTCTACATAAATCTCATACAGAATGTGACTCTGGGGCATTTTCAGCCCTCTAGCAACAAAAAAGAGCCCCTTGAGGCCCACTGTGAGTGAGAAACAAATTAAAAGAAAGGAATAAAAGTATAGGATGCCCCATGTAGGTAGTGGGTAGATGTGAAAAAAAATAGAAGACTCTTGGATTCCTGGGCAGTGGTGTGCCAATCCCCAAAACAAAGCTATTCGAAGGACCCCCATATTAATGTCTTCTCACCAGGTGCTGTATTCAATACCAGAAAATTCACTTGTCCACTTGTCTTCAGCTAAACCTCCCACTACAAACCTCCTTTTTCAATGAATATGAAGATTTTAGGATTCACATTAAGACAATATTTAAACTGAGTTCTGAATCAAAATTTCAAAACAAGATTTAAGTTCATTCATCTCCCCCAAAATGTAACAGTTAACTCCATGAGGAAGCAGAACGCTGTCAGCCCTCCAGAAGCCCCTGATGCCTGTGCCTCTCTCCCTGGTCCCAACTCTAGTTCTTCTTCCAGAGATAATGGCTATCTTCACCTTTTCCATAGCCATATTGTTTCTTTTCTTTATGGTTTATTACCTACCTATGCATCCCTAAATAATATGGCAACTTTGCCTATTTTGAACCTTATTTAAATACAATCATGTGGTGTATTTTTCTTATCTTGCTTCTTTCACTCATTATCATGTTTGTGAGAACTATCTATAATATTGACCACTAGCTGTGATATGCTCTTGTTCATTTCTGTAGGTATATTGTTTTCTGAATCTACAAAATTTAATCATAGGTTCTACTTTTTCTGGACATTTGGATTCTTCTAATCTTCATTATTATAATTCTGCAATACATATATTCCTGGTCATGGGTCCTGGGCATATGTATGAAAATTTCTCTAGGGTGTGTACATTAGAGTGGATCAACCATGTCAAATTATCTACATGTGATTTAAACTCCCAGAAGCACTGAAGAAAACTTCCCATTGCTCCACATCAGGGGTCCCCAACCCCTGGGCCATGATAGGCACCAGTCCATGGCCTGTTAGGAACCAGGCCACGCAGCAGGAGGTCAGTGCTGGGCAAGAACATGAAGCTTCATCTGTATTTACAGTCACTCCCCATTGCTCACATTACTGCCTGAGCTCTGCCTCCTGGCAGATCAGCAGCAGCATTAGATTCTCATAGGAGCAGTTCTCATGTGAACTGCGCATGCTAGGGATCTAGGTTGTGGCTCCTTATGAGAATCTAATGCCTGATGATCTCAGGTGGAGCTGAGGCAGTGATGCTAGCACTGGGGAGTGGCTGAAAATACAGATTATCATTAGCAGAGAGGTGTGACTGCACAGAGATCATAATAAATCAATTGCTTGTGGATTTATATCAAAACCCTATCAATGAGTGGCAAGTGACAATTAAGCTGCATCTGGTGGCAGGCTATAAAGCCATCCCTACCCTCTTCCATCCAGGGAAAAATTATCTTCCCTGAAAGCAGTTCCTGGTGCCAAAAATGTTGGGGACCACTGCTCTACATCCTTGCCAAATATGCAAAGCTGTTAAAATATTGATGTGGTTCTTGCCTTTTAATACTATACAATGGACTATAAGCACTCGCAGATATGATAGATGAAATACAGGCCTCTGTCTGAGCTTGAGCTGCTGTAATAAAACATCATAGATTGGGTGGCTTATAAACTACAGAAATTTATCATCTGGAGGTCGAAAAGTCCGAGATCAAGGTGTTGGCAGTCAGTGTCTGCTGAAAAGACAACTGTCTTCTGACTGCATCCCCACATGGTGGAAGGGGTAACGGAGCTTTCTGGGGTGTCTTTTATAAGAGTGCTAATCCCATTCAGGAGAACTCCGCCTCATGATCTGATTACTTCCCAAAGGCCCCACTTCCAAATAGCAACATACAAACTTTGAGCGGACACAGCCATTCAGTCTGTAGTAGCCTCTGAACTGAATGAACATTAGATGAAGTTATCCGAATGAGTTTCTCCGCATTCCTGGGTGAGGTTAGGCCAGTGCCCCATGAATCTCAACACCTTTCCCTTGACAGAAGCCTGTGGAGGAGGTAAAGGCAAGGCTACCAATGCAGTCTGGAGAACGCCAAGGTTCCAGCCAGAAAACAATTAAAACGCCGTCACCAAATCCCAGAGGTTAGGTAAAATGCATGTTCCAAGCACAGTAATCTTTTTTTTTTTAATCAGATCAAACTGAAATAAGAACCCAGTTACAAGTTCAAACATTGGGCCAAAATGGAACTTATCCAATTTCCTCTCTGCCCACATCTGGTCCTTCAACAGTAGTCCCCCTCTTGGGAAAGGACATCACCACCCATCCTGTGGTCTCGATCAGAGAAAGAAACTTTTTATGGAATTTTACTCCTCTTGGCCACCCACACCCTATAGCCTAACACCCATCAGGCCCATCCTCTTCATCCCCACCTCCCATACCTTGATCGTCAGTGCAGGCTGCTTCGGTTGCCTGCCTGCCTGCTGCTGCAACAGCCTCCTCGCCACTCGCCCTTCGCCCAGGGAATTTCAAGCTCCAAAGTCAAGGCTCTGATCGTTTGCATGTCTTTATCAGCTTAACACAGAGCCTGACACATAGTATTGTATTTGGTAAATCAATGAATGAATTTATTCTTTCTTCTCTCCGGCCTATTCCCCAGGGTGATCTCGAAAGCTGATCTAATTGTATTGCTGCAAACCTTTAAACCTGTTGATGGTTTCTCGTTGATTTTAGGATAAAAGTCCAAGTTATTGAGTGCAACAACAAAACTCTGAGCGATCTTCCCCTGACTTAGCACGCAAGCTTTATCTTTCACAATTTCTCCTCTTGGACACCATGCCCTAGTAATTCTAAACTGCTATCAGAGCCTGGCACAGTCTTTGCTATCTGTTGTCTCCAGGGCTTCACGGACACCATTCTCTTTCCCTGAAACACTTCCACGATGGCTCTTTCCCTCATAGGAATCATAAGGGTTGTTTACAATTACACTGGCTCTTTCTCCATTGAGGCACAGCAGGGTTGCATTTCCTTGACCTCTTATAATGAGGGTGTCTATGTCAATCTTTTTGACTAGTGAAATTTGAGGAGAAGTGACTTGCACCACTTCTGGGCTAATGATTACAGAGTCAGTGCATAAGTCATTGTATCCTCTTTGCTTCTGTGTTAGAAACATGGAAATAGACTTAGAGTCTTATATCAGCTTATTTATTTGGATCTGATCCACAATAAACAAGCAGAATGAGTGGAAAAGAAATATTTGATATTTTCAAGCCACTGAGACTTTGGAATGTTTGTTACTGCAGTAGATTCAGACCTATTCTGAATGATAACTCCATACTCTCTAACCACCCCTGCCCAGCACACATGCACACAAACATGTTCCTTAGATTTCAACTCTTATAGTTCTCCATGACCCATCAAGTTGGGGTCAGCAATTTACAAGGGTTCAAAATATTACACAGAAGAGAACTGGAGAAACTGTGTGCATGTGTATGTGAAGGAGGCAATCTAGAGATACTGTGAGAAGATTCAGCGATAAGGGCAGAGCATTCATATGTTTGTAACACTGGTAGGCACTAAAAACTAGGGGAAAAGAACACATTGGGCACCAGCGTTCTGCCTTTTTTTTTCTTATTTTAAGAAGAAATGGAAGGTGACTTAAAAAAACAACTAGCTTGACTGAGAATCCAGAGTTTTTTACTATTTATGTCATACAATAAACATTGACATTGCAAAAGTCATTTCTGATTCAGACTGTAGTGTCCTCAACCCTAGGTTGGAATTTACAGACTTATCCACATTACTTCTTCAAGTCCTATTTCAATGACTGCTGTTTCTCTCTCTGTCTCTCTGTCTCTCTGTCTCTCTGTCTCTATCGTTATCTCTCTCTCTCTCTCTCTCTCTCCCCTCCAGAGGAACCTAGGATTCAAATGTCTTTGTACACAGCATGTCTGGCCACCAAATATGCTCTCTGATAAATACAAGAGATGACTTTCCTTCTCAGTACCACCAATTCTGCTTTTGAATGTATCCATATGCCTTGTTTGCAAGTAGAAAATAATCATTGACTCTTAAATTTGTGTAAAATAAGCTTCTACTCCAGAAATGGGAGGTATAGAGTCTGTCACCTTGATTCTTGGCAGTACAGTAAAGCGCATGGAGCTAGTTCCTGAACTGCCCCAGGGCTGCGCCAGGGTTAGCATCACAGCAGGTGGCCTTTGGGAGGCTTATCTGATGTGCACGTTGGATAGCTTCTGAGAAAACCCACCAGGCAGCATAGGAAGGGATTTCAGTTGTGATTATTCTTTTGGCCAGACTCTCCCCTTCCCTCTCTCCATAATCCTGCTTCCTGTGCCTCACCCTCTCCTCTTTCTCACATTCACTGTTCCCCTCTTCTCTCACTACGTTCTGTTTTTGGTGAGTATCAAAAACGAGTTAGGACGGTTTGTTTCATTGATAAATGGGAAGGACACCAAGTATTATCATCGTCCCCTCCTCCTCCTTTTTAGTTTGCTTTAAATATTATAAGATGAAACAGAGCATTCTTGAAACCATGACTTTTTTTTCAAAGAAAGAATCTCATTAGCTTCCACATAGTTTTGGAGAAAAGAGGCTGTTTGCTCTCTTACTTGGGGTCAGGAGCCCTTTAAAGAGGCTGGGATGGGGCTCACATTTAGAGAAAGCACCCCATCATCCTTCCCTGAGGCCCCTTACCCAGCCTTGATGCCCCCCAAACCTCTCTGACTCTGCTTTCATTCCCTTCCA
This sequence comes from Mormoops blainvillei, assembly GCA_004026545.1. Classification (NCBI taxonomy): domain Eukaryota; kingdom Metazoa; phylum Chordata; class Mammalia; order Chiroptera; family Mormoopidae; genus Mormoops; species Mormoops blainvillei. The sequence continues at coordinate 13,295 of PVJD01003095.1, forward strand.
CTGCTCTTTTGCCCGTATTTCACTCCTGGAAGTCTTAGTTCTTCCCACCTGCAGGAGTTTTTGATAAAGATGAAAATTACTGAGACCTCTTTAGAATTGTTTGGTGTGAAAACAATAAACATTGATTGCAAACACTTGGGTAATAGTTCAAATTGCAGAGTTGAAACATATTCAGGCATGGTGATTGGGTTATTTAGGAGAACTGAGAACACTTTTCAACATGTCATTAAGAGAAAGAAAGAGAGTTTAAATTGTTTTCTTCATCTCAGTCACCCTGCTATCTCAAAGCCAATAAATAGTACATAATTATGAAACTAGATTTCATAGAGTTGGCACCATTTTAAGGTTGCTTCCCCTTGGAGCTATTATTTTGTAGCATATCACTCTCTGAAGAAAACTTAAGGCTTGTCTGTGTATATTCGAGCATATGCAACATGAAAAACCAAAACATATATTTGCCTCAATTGTATGAGAAAAAGAGAATCTTAGTATCTGAATTTTGATATCCAATTTTTCCCACAACATTGTTTCCCTTTGGTCCCTTCAGATACAGTTTCTTAACAACCTAGACAGAGCAAGAAGGATTAGATAGTATTAGGAAAGTAGTATAACAGGGTAGCAATTTATTATTATATACAGTCCGCTTCTCTCCTGAATGACTTTTAAATTCTATTCAGGAGTTTATCATAACAGCAGAAACCATTTCATGAGAAGTTTTCAGAATATATTCTTTTTTTTGCCAAAGTAAGAATGAGTGTTTAAAAAGAAATCTAAACAGTTGCACCAGTGTCAATTGTGCTTATGCTATGATGCATATACAAAAATTAGCAAATTAAAACAAAGTAATGTTGCCATTTCTGTTAACTCCATTATAAAATGAAAGTACTCAGAGCTACCATTTATTGAAAAGTTCCTCTAGATCAAGTCCCATGAGGAGGGTTTTTATGATTCACCATCTCATTTAACATTCAGTCAGACCCATGGCACAAAGTTCTATGAGCATCTCCATTTTACGAAAGAAGAAGTGAAGATTCACAAAGTTTAAGTGCATAAATGCCACTCAGTCTATATATGGCAGGGCCTATGCTTGAGTCTGTGTCTGTTCACTCTGAGCCCACACGGCTCTCAGCATAAAGATTAAGCTCAAGAGTCTGGAATCACAGTGTTGAGGTTTCAGTTCCAGCACTGTATTTCCTAGCTCAAGGTCTGGTTGAGGACATTTCTTAATCTCTGTGCCTCTATTGCCTCTATAAAAAAGAAATTATCTATAATTGTGCCTGCCCTGGGAAGTTGTTGTAATGATTAAATGAGATAAAATATAGAAATCACATAATAAACTGAATTAAATTAGTAAGCACTCAAGGAATGGTAGTTATCATTTGTTGTCCCTTTTTTCCCTGCTGCCCACCCCTCCCAGAAAAAAAAACAACAACAAACCCTAAGGTCTTTTTTGCTTTATTTTATATTTTACTTTTCTTCCTCAGTAAAGCACAATAATGGTAATTAAAATATAAGCCTTAGTTGGGGAGAGGGGAATTAAACAAAAGCCTAATAACAGCAGATGGATTGCTAGCAGGCTTCCCCAACAATATTTTGATGTTCAACCTTCCCTATAATGAAGACAGTTCCCCTGACTCAAACAGAACAATGTCATTGGTCATCTCTGCTGTGCTGGCAATGGGTTTACATGGCCATGTCCATCAGCAGACCTGGAGCTGGTAGGTCTTTTCTGTGCCAACAGCTTTGACCGGGTATTCTCAACGCCCTAAGAAGAGAGCAGAGGAAGAGGGACTGAGAGAGGTTGAAGGAACAGGGAACAGATAGGGAACTAAGGTAGACTGAGAAACTATTTCATTTGATCCTAATGACAACATCTGTCTTTCTCCCTCCCTCCCATCCTTTCTTCCTCCCTCCATTTTCTCTTTCCCTTCTTCTCCCTCCCCTCTCTCTAACTCTTTTTTTCTCCTTTAATTTTTCCCTACCTCCCCCTTCCTTCCTTTCCTCCCTTTCCTTCCTTCCTTCCTTCCTTCCTTCCTTCCTTCCTTCCTTCCTTCCTTCCTTCTTTCCTTCCTTCCCTCCTTTGTATTGTTTGATCCCCTACTTTTATTTATGCCCATTTTGCTGAGGAAACTGAGTCTAAAAAGGTCAACAACTTGCTCAAGGTCACAGGGTATGTTTGTGATGTGTACCAAGTTCATAAGCACTTGTTCTCTCTTCTATGTTCTTCTACTAAAAAGAGGATGGGGGCAGATAGGAGAAGGGGTGGCATCTGTCTAGGAAGACAGGGTAGAAGCAGGAGTGCCTTTAATAATAACCCAGAGGCACAGCCAGTGTCTTCTGGGTCATAGTTGCACTAACCTGTTCCAGAACTTTGTTTATTCTTGCCTTCTACTTCAAGAAAATACTGTTTTGAATATCACCTGGGCTACTGCCTACCTTTTTTTCTTGTCTTCCAGACAAGAAATATCTCAGCCATATCTTTCCCAATGCTTTGACATTTAAGTTTTCAGACAGTAATAAACTACGTTGCCTCTTTGAGGGCTGGATTTTTCCCTCATTGCTAAACTGCACAGTTTGCTGCACTTTGCTAGATTTGCAAATTGTGGAGATGGGAGAAACTTCCTTGGGGACTGATTATATTTTTCAAAAATCTGCATTTTTGTATTATTAACTCTCAAGGAGGGGGAAAATGCTCTTCCTTTTACTAACTGAACATTGCTCTGGGCTTGGTAGGTAAAATTAGGCTGTGAGAATAATGAAGCCCTTTAGGCATTTCTATTACACTTTTTGGACATGCAGGTGTACAAGTTGGAGTTAGAATATGTAAAGTACAAGATTCTGTCTTATACAGGGGAGGGTTTCTAAATGCCTTAGGCTTGTCTTGTCTTCCCTTAAAATACTCACCTTGCCATTTTCCTCAGGAAAACAAAAGTACTTGTCCAATGCCAGCAGGTCTACCGGGCCTCAGTGCTGGTCACTTCTGTCTAGCAATAGTTGCAACTATTTTGCAGAGATATTGTTTATGTGCTTGTTAAAATGCTGAATATTTTAATAATTTTATCAGTAAAGCATGAGTGAACAGCTTATGGATATATCTATGAGAAGACTGAATAAGATATTTAATGATGATCAATCAGTGACAGATGTATAAAGTAAGGTTTTAAGTGATGATTTATGAAACCAATGCTCAGAGGCAATGGCAGGAACCATTGGAATGGAATGTGAGATTTTTTAAATTATATTTTTTCCATTACTATTTAACTCCCTTATGCCCCACTTCCCTCCGCAAATCGCCACACTGTTGCCCATGTCCATGAGTCCTTTTTTCTCTTTGCTTGATCCCTCGACCTCCTAAAATACCCCCACCAATTGCTGTCATCCTGCTATGAGTCTGTCTCTATTTTCCTTGTTAGTTCAGTTTGTTCATTAGATTCCACATATGAGTGAAGTCACATGGTATTTGTCTTTCTCTGATGGGCTTTTTTTACTAAGCGTAATGTTCTCCAGATCCATCCATGCTGCCACAAAGGGTAAAATTTTCTTTTTTACAGCCAAGTAGTATTCCATTGTGTAAATGTCCCATGGTTGTTTTATCCACTCATCTACTGATGGACACTTGGGTTGCTTCCATATATTGGTGACTGTAAAAACACTGGAATGAACATAGGAGTTCTCATGTTCTTGTAAATTAGTGTTTTTTTGGTTTCTTCAGATATATTCCCAGAAGTGGAATCACAGGGTCAAAAGGCAGTTCCATTTTTAGTATTTTAAGGTATCTCCATACTGTTTTCCACAGTGGCTGCACCAGTCTGCATTCCCACCCACAGTGCACTAGGGTTCCCCTTTCTCCACACCCTTGCCAGCACTTGTTTGTTGATTTATTGATGATAGCTATTCTGACAGACATTCTCCTTAAGATTGAGAACAAAACAGAGATATCCACTTTCACCTCTCTTACTCAACATATTACTGGAAGTCCTAACAAGACAAGAATCAATCAGACAAGAAGAAGAAATAAAATGCATCCAAATTGAAAAGGAAGAAGTAAAATTGTCTTTGCAGGTGACATGATAACTGTACATAGAGAACCCCCAAAATTCCACCAAGAAACTGCTGGAACTGATAAATGAATTCAGCGAGCTTTCCTCTTAGTATTCAAAGGCTTTAATAGCCCTCCTGAATATTGAAGGAGGAAGCATATTTTAGTTATGGCCAAGAAAAGAACATTTATGAAGCAATCTCTCCTGATTGATGATTTGAAGCAGTGAGGTGCTTCTGATTTAAAAACAAAAATCTGACCAATTTGTCAGGACAGCATTGGAAGGAACAAAGTTTCTCATTTGATTTCATTGACTCAACACATCCTGGGAATAACAAGTACCTAGTTATTCCCCAAACAAGGAGAAGGCAGATGCATGCAGAGTATCTGCTCAATAGAAGCACTGTCACTTGTTAAAATGTCTGCTCCCATTTCCCTGGGCTCTTCAGGAGTAGGAATAAACCAAGCATAACGCCACTCGTGTCTGTGGTGCAGCGACAGTGCCATAGCCAAGCAAGGTGGGAGCAAATATTTTTCTGCTTTTCAACAGACACACATTCCTGTTTAGCTCCCTCTTTACAAATATCCTGTCCTGGAATTGAGTTTCTTAGGGATGTCTTTACCTTTGTCTCTTAATCAGAAAGGAAGGGGCCAATAAATAGTGATTTCAGTGAGTCTAAGCACCACTGCTGATAGCTTGACCTATATCTACTAAGTGGTCATGAATATTCATCTCATTCTGTCCACACACCCCCGCCCCCCAATGTTTGAAGGAGTGCTTCACTTTACTAGAACTGTTGAGAATGGCTTTTAGGATTCCAGACTACTCTCCTAAAGAAGTAAATTTAGGTTCGATGTGAAAGAAATATAGGTAAGCTTGAGAAAGGGTGTTTCAAAAGGTTAGCATTTCTCAACCCTGGAAGCAACTTAGAATCACCAGGGGAGATTTGTCTGATTTAAATCAGATTGTGGGGTCATTACAACATATTGATTTGAAACTCTCTAGATGAGTTTAATGCACAACCAGGACGAAAACCGCTGTTCTGTCTGTTTGAGTTCCTAAATATAGTTTTACCATCTGTAAGAGAGTGATTCATTGGGTAAAGGGCCTGAAGAAACAGTGCACTAAGGAAGGTGTGCAAACAGCCAATAAATATTTTAAACCTTGATTGTAATCAAAGAAATGCAAAGTAAAACAGCAATGGAATACCATTTTTGCTCATCATGTTGGTACAGTTTTAAAACTGACAATATTTAACCGCATGTACAAGACATAACTAGTGGTTGCCTTGCCAATGCCCTTGACATGCCTTTGCTGTTGTTAAGCAACAATGTAGCAAGGGTGGGCTTGACCTTCACTCCACTCCCAGGTGACCCTTGAGGGGTAGTGCCCATCGGGACAACAGGCCCTGGCCCTCAATGTTTGGTGACCTTGGCTTAAACTGGCCAATCAGAATGATTTTTATCAGTGGTTGTGACAGTTACAAGCAGAAGAGAAGAAGTGCATCACCAACAGTCATCTTATAGCTACGAGACGATTGGACTGAAGATGAAACTAACAGTGGAGGAAAGAGGGAAGCTATGATCTTCCAGTTATGTAAGCCAATAAAGCTCCTTTCTGTTTAAGCCAGTTTGAATTACTTATTATTTTTAATGCTTATTATTGAATGCATGCTGACTATTTCATCTAATAAAGCTGCGGTAGGTATTAACAAGCTCAACTGTTGGAGCTGCATGTTGGAGGCAACCTTTCCAGAGGGCAATTCAACAATATAGATCAGAAACTTTAAAAATAATCACACCCTTCACTCTGTAATTTACTTCTAAGGATTTATCCTATGGAAATAATCACAGATAGACGGAGATTTGTGTTAGACAATATTTATGTTATTTTTAATACCTAAAAATTACAAATAACACAAAACATCAACTTAATAATCTTACATAAGTAAAACTGGGCACATTTATATGGAGCAACCTTTAAAATTATGTTTTTAACAATAGCTACTAAAGATCACAAATAATGTTAAATGAAAAATGTGCATATCGGACAGGAAATCCAATCCAATATAAATAACTATTCTGGCTACTGGGATTGTTTCCCTCTGTGGACCTTTCTGTGTTCTCCAAATTCTCTCTAACATGCATGTATTGGTTTTATAACCAAGGGAAAAACATGATTCTTAGCACACATGATGACAAAGTCCTCTCCAAACTCCGTAACTTTTTTATCTTTCCCAGAGCATAGCCCTTCCTCAAGAACAACACTTTAATCATTCCTGGGCCCTGAGAGGCAATGGTCAAATTATGTCAAACTCCCCCTTCCAAAGTTTCTAGCCTTCTCCACCTGAACCACGTGAGCAATACGCCCAGCAGCCCAGGGAACAAACCTTTATTCTTCTGGGCCATCGTGGGACCTGCACCCCCAGCTCAAAGTCCTTTCTGTGGCTGTGGAATCAGGGCTGAAACAGAAGGAGGAGAGCTGCAGTGGGGTCTGGGAAGCTCTCTTGGTCCATCGTGTCTCTAAGTCATAGGGTTTTTTAAAGACTTAATAAGTGACCTATTGTAACTGTTTGACCAGCGCCAAGGGCATCTTGACCTCCTATTTTCACCAAAGTCAATGCAATTCAAAAGCATTATATTAAAGAATTACTTGAACCCTCTGTTTTGCCAGAGTTAAAGGCCTAGTGCTCCTCTATTACTACCTTAAAGGGATGAATTCCCCCTTCTCTGGTGCTCTTTGCTCTTAAAATAAGACAGAAATGTCGTTTAAGTAACACATTAAAAGGGACTCCTCTGAGTGCCCAGCAACTGATGTCTATAGCACATGTCGCCGCAGAGACAGGCAGTTGTCATACCTGCAGCTGTGCTGTATTCAAGTCCAAGTGGGAAGGAAAAGAGAAGAGAGAGGCCCAGGTCCAACAAAAAAAAGAAGAGCATCCCTTTTCCTTTGAGCTGCAAAGTCTTCGCCAGGTCAGTGGACTTGAACTCCGCAGTGGAGGAGCTGAGCAGTGCCTTCTATTTGGGGTAAGGCAAGCACTACCCCCAGGAGCTAAATTCTTTCCTGGTCAGCAAAGAAATTGCTACTGAATAAAGCTGGAAAAAGAAAAAGGGAGGGAAGGGAAGGGAAGAGCTCCATGGTGGACATTATTCACAGGGATCAAACACTGTAGCTAATGCAGAAAGGATATTAACACACTAAAAAACATCCTCAGCAATTAAGATCGTCTGCATCCACTGGGGTTCACACCCCAAATCAGTGTTTCTCAAACTGAAATACCAGTTTATATTCATAGGTATAGTGTGAGACTGTGCATTTCTCATAAGCTCCCAGGTGATGCTACGGATCCAAGTATTGACCTTTGAGCAACAGAGTCTTGGATCAAGGAGGCGGGTGAGGCTTGGGTCTCAGCTATGGGGCTACAGATTCTACATGGAACTCAGCAGTGCTATGGTTTATGGGCAGCTGGAACTTCCAGGTAGCTTTGTTAGCATTGTGATAAGAAACAGGGACAAAGAAAGCAGCACAGGAAGCAGTATGGCACATAGTAATATATTCTAAGTGGTTAAAAGCATCATTTTTGGAGCTAGACTCCCTATACCTTTCAATACAATTATACCGTATGTGATCACTGAAAACCTCTGAGTCTTAGCTTCCTCATCTGTAAAATAAGATAATGCCTCTTAAGGTTTTCTGAGATAATATGGAAATACTTGATATGGTAAATACAGAACCAGTGGTGAATATATAGCAGCTGTTAATAAGATCATTATTTGGGGAGGGGTTTGGGAGGCTAGGTGAAAAAGGTGAAGGGATCAAGAAGTACAAATTGGTAGTTGCAAAAAAGTCACAGGGTTATAAAGTACAGCATAGGGAATGTAGTCAATAATATTGTAATAACTGTACATGGTGCCAGGTGGGTACTGGACATATCAAGGGGAGCACTTCGTTTATGACTATCTAACCACCATGAGGTACACCTGAATCTAATACAAAACAATATTGAATGTAAACTGTAATTAAAAAATAAAAATAAAACCCAAAGGAAAGATCACTGTCTTTATGATTATGGCCATGTTTGAAGACACTCATATGTACAAATTAATATAACTGTATAAAAACGAGGCTTCCAGGATAAAAGGTGGTGCCCCTAGGAACATGTCCCCATGTTTTTCTTGGCCCAGGATGCCAGCAGCCATCTTTTAGATCCAATGTGCCTCTTTGTGCCCTTTTGTTGCCTTGGAAGGAGTAACTAACTATACCTTCAATTGGAAGAACATGATATCCTACCTCTAATCGGTACACAGAAGGTGAGAAATAGTTGCCCCAGAAAGAGGAGCCACTAGTATTTTTAAAGGTGTCCACAAGGTATGTATGGTCTTGCTCTCAGGTGACTGTCCTTGTAATAAGAGTTAAGTGAAGGGCATGGGATGAGGGGAAGATTGAGGGATTATCATTTACTAATACTTTACATACTTGCATATCCTGTCCATTTAACCCTATGGCAACTCTATGAGGTAAGGAGAAGTGAGACGATTAAAAATGCAGGAGCAGGATTGCCAAGCACGTTTCTAAATTCTCACAACCAAAAGTGAGGGAGTTGAGATTCAAATCCAAATCTTTATGATTTACCCTTTACATTAAGACCCCTGCGATCTCAAATGCCTCCAGCCAATCTCTGGCACTCTCATCGTTTCAATCATTGCTTAAAAGGCCTTCTGAAAACAAATACTCTTTGTTGAGTGTGAAAGGTTCCCTGTTTGCTGGATGGTGTTATTTATATTGCAGATGAATAAATGGGAAGAGATCATAGCTAGGAAGGCACAAACAGCAATGAGCATAGTTGAAATGATTCTAGAGAAGACCCACTGCTGACAAAGAGAGAAGACAGGGAACAGAGGAGGGAGCTCCGGGCAGTCGGAGGGTAGCAGATGGCCCCAAACCGGGTGATGACATCCAGAGGGAAACAAGGAAGGAAGCTAAGAATACCTGCAGGCCTCTCAATTTCCACCAGGGTGTTTCCTCACCGAGCCATGCCAATACCTTGGGACCCAGCGCTCAGAGGTTTGCTGCCCCCTGGGATTCTGGGACTCAGAATTCTGGGGGTCCTGAAGGCCAGACTATACCATCGGCTCCAAAGAGAATTCAGTGGGCCTCAAACTCCCAAAAATTTAATCAGAACACAAAAGACTCCAGGACTTGGCTCCGCCACTTTTGGTCTGGGGTGCCTATAAATAAACCCATGTGGAAATGGTCAGAAAAAGCTGGTCTTCAGAGAGAGAAAAATGAAGCAGTTGCGCAGAGAGAAGCAAAATAAGAGACTTTGCGAATCCGAGGACTGATGTGGAGTCAAGTTGACAAGCAAACAGGCTGTGTAGGCTTCCATCTGCTGTCCAGTCTCTGGTTCCAGCCATCTGTGAGGCTGGTTAGAGTCCTTTGTCTGAATGGCATCCTGTTTCTTAGCAATTAGTGCTTCGTTTCCATTTAAGTAACGTTAAATGGGTTTCTGTTACTTGTGACCAAGCACTTCCTGACCAAGGCAACCACAGTCTCTCGTTTGGCCTGCTTTACCCCATAAAGGTTATTTCTGTTTCCCCGTCCTGCTTCTCACACACAGAGAGCAGCTCCTCATCCCAAACCACACAGTTGACTCCAGTCGGTTAACACTCTCCAGTAGTGTCCCAAGCAAAGGGGTTTTACATTAGTAAGTTCTATTGTGGTAAAGGGCGATCACATGTAACTGGTCAATTTTAATCAAATTATTTGCTCACGAAATCAAAAAGGTGCAGGCTTAGCTTAGTACATGGAAATTGCTTTCAGCTGGTAAAAATGCATTTTATTTAAATCGTTAACAGTATATATGTAGTGCAAATCTATTTTAATTACAAGAAGCCAAAGAGACTCCAACTATCAAATCCTTCTGCAGTAACTTTAACCCATTATATCAGAACAATTTACTTTTTATCCATTGTAATCATGAATGCAATAATGAGGTAGGAAACAATAAAACAAGGAATAATTTAATTTAAAAGAAAAAATTCTAATTATATCTTCTCACTTCCCTATAATTTACCTTTGATCTTCTATAGTGTAGTTTTTAAATGAAATTTCTATGCAAAATAAGCAAATGAATTAGAATTCCATGCAAAATCTCAATATGCTGAGGCCTTTTCTAATGATTGCTTTCTTCATATTGATTCCAAGGAACACCTGTTACTTAGTTGGCACATTGGAAAGTTCAAGTTTTTGAGGGGCCAGCAATACATAAGCAAGGATAGTGGCCCTATGTTCTAGATTCAACATGCATACTAATAGGTGCATAAGTATATTTTTATTAAGACCCACATTTTTCATTTTCAGTGTAGTGTTGATGACCAACTCACAGTGCCCCAAAAATACTATTATATTTTCCAAAATATATAATCCAATGTTTACCATTAATGGTTGTACCTGGGAGTTTAGTTGTAGCCTGAGGCACCCCCAGATGCATTGCTTATGAATCCAAGAGCCCTAGAACTCCTGAGAGGGATTTTTTGAAGTGGTTCAAGGGATACAATGGGATCTTATGATTCAAGGTCACCCAGTCCCAAACCTAGACTCTCAAAACCAAGGAAACTGGCTAAAAACTCCTGGATAACCCTGATATGTTTAAACTACCTTATGGTGCATTCAGAAATTTAAGAATACTTATAAGAATGATGATAAGAAGGTTTGTAGTGACATTCTAGGGTCTTAAAAGCATTTTTATATATGTTTTTTCATTTATTCTTTTCAAGAACCATGTGAAGTTGCACTTACCATAATGAACATTTTAAAGATGAGGAAACCAGGACTCAGAGAATCTGCCACTAGTCTCAGAGCTAGGAAGTGGCAGAGTTAGGACCAAATCTAGGTATTCTGATTCTCAGTCCTATATATTTTCCATCACTATATTTAATGTCCATTGATTTGAATCCATTATTCCTCAAGTTTTAAAATTCAGTGTTATCTAAGATACAGCAAAATAATTAGTCACCAAATTCCAGATTGCTCAGTTAAAATTCATCACCAGCTTCTTTTAAAAGTGCTCATACAGTGCTGTGGCATCATAGGAATTTGTTCAGTTTTCTGGGTTGAAGAAACTCAACTCTGAGTAACTAACCAAAGGGCCTCCCCATGCCCTCTTTGCCTCCCCAACCTTTCTTAGAAATGAGAGGACAGTATATTAATTACCCCTTCCTTGGGCGACTGGGTTAAGACAATGCAAGGTCCTCTCGTGTTCTATAAGAATTCTTATCTCACCATTGCCTTTTAGTTTCCCAGATGAGAGACTCCCCACCACCACTGTGTAAACAGAATATCGGGCTCTGGTTCCCCACTTGGTATGCATAGAAATTAAACGATCTCTACATTCAGGAAGGTCGGTACTGTACAGCTCTGACTTTTGGAGCAACTTAATGGACCTTGCTTTAACCCCATTATTCTTATCTGTGAAAAGGGAATGACCATCTCCATCCCACAAGGCCTAGAAATTGTCAGTCTCTCTTCTCCTTCTCCTTTCTACAAATGACATAAGACCTGGGACAAGACAGAATTCATCAGGTGCTTCTATGATGCTTAGCATATAGAAGGCTCTGTGTAAGTACACAGTGAATGAAACTGAGAACTGTTGGGCATTAATTCTTTATTTCAACTGCAGATTGAAGGAGAAAACAATAGACATTGTTCTAGCATTTATGAGCTACCCTAGCAGTTTTTTCTTAAACTGGCATTTAAACCAATATATATGCCACTTTCCTTAGGCATTGGAAAGGCACTTTTCCAGGTTGAAATGAACCTGAGGCATAGCAGAATGGGCCCTTACTTGGTACCATAGAACTAGGTTCTAGTCCCCACTTTGTTAAATTGACTTTGTGACTCAGTATGTCATCTTAATCTTTGAGGTTCAAGTTACCCATTGATCAAATGTACACATTAAATCCTTTTCAGAGTTTCTTTTAGCCCTATGTTTTGTGATTCTTCCTGAAATTCAAAGTGAAGTCTTAAATGATCAAAATTTCATAACTTGGTCACTAAATTATTGCATTAAAGTTATCATTAATTTGACAATGCTCTTCTAAGAGTAAAATCAACCAGGAATAAAAATCACTATTAAATTTTTACTTTGATTATCAGTTTTAGGACTCGTGATTTTATGGTTTTGTTTATTTCAAGTCAAACTATTCCAGTTGTTAGCTTAATTAAATTTAAAAAATTTCTTCTGAAAGAATCCAGTCTCTTACATTTGATCCCTTACAGGAGAGCACAATGATGTGGGTACCCCCACTTTAGTCTGTCCCTACATTGAGCATTTCGTTTTTACTCCTCCAATAAAGACAATGAGGTTACTCAGATTGCAGGGAATACTGTTTTTATTTCCTGAAAAATAAATAAACAATAAAACCAATTCTATATTCTCTAACTTCAAGTTCGTTTCTCTGATCAATTTAAAGAAAAGTCATTAAGAGGATTGTCTATACTTGCTGTATCCAGTTTCTCTGCCCTCATTCTCTCTTAAACCCAATTTAGTCAGGCTTTCTGCCCTATCACCCCACTCTGAAAACTGGTCCTATCAGGTCATCAGTGACTACCATGTTGCTAACTGCAATGATGGATTCTCAGTATTCATTCATCTTGATCTACTGCACTATTGGTTATGACTTATCACTCCTTGTGTAACTTCTTTTGATTAGCTTTCAGCACACTACACATTCCTGATTTTGCATCTATCTCACTGACTTCTTTTTCTTAGACTCCCTTGATGATCCTTTCTCTGTTCACAACCTCTAAATAAATGTTGGGGTACCCCAGCGCTCTCTGCTCTATTTAAACTTGTTTCATTGGTAATCTCATCCAGGCTTACAAGTTAGGCAACATCTACATACTGATGACTAAAAAATTTATGTCTTTACCATGGATTTCTCCCCTAGCTTATACTCTCATAAATAGGCACACTTTAAAGATATTGCAAGTTTGGCTCTAGACCACTGCAATAAAATGACTATCACATTAAAATGAGTTGTAATCTTCTTGCCAGTGGAGGGTTTTGCTTTCACTGTGTTAAAAATGAAACATGCTGTGAAGCATAATAAAGTGAAGCACAATAAGACAAGGTATGCTTGTATCAAACTGCTACTCAATATTTCTACTTGAATGTCTGGTAAATATCTCAAATATGACATACCTTACCTCAGAACTTGCTTCTCCCATAGTCTTTCTCATTTTAGTTCATGGCAAATGGATCAGCTCAAAACTGTAGTGACACCTTTTACTTTTCTATTTCTCCAAACACATTTCATCCACTAGCAAATCCTGTTGACTTAACCTCAAACTATATTTGCATTCAAACCTCTTCTTATCACTACCCACCGTTGCTACCATCCTGGACCAAGCTACATTATTTCTCACCTAGATTACTGAAAAAAAAAAAATCTCTTTTCTGCTTTTACTGTTGCTACCCCAGAGAATTTACTCAGTACAGCAGTCTAGATTATCCTATTAAAATGTTAAGACTGGTCAGGCTTTAAAGTTCCAAAGGTTCCTGATATCACTCAGAATTAAACATACTTACAAAATGTAAAGCTCTTTTCCCCAGTCACCTTGCTAATCTCACTTTCTTTCTCTCATTCATTCCATTTCAGCCACATTGCCCTCCTTGATGTTCCTTAACTGGGCAAAGCACACTCCCACCACAGGGTATTTGCACATGCTGTTTACTCAGCCTGGAACTCTCTTCTCCCCTCATCTGTTTTACATTTTGGTTTGATTGCCCCTTCTGAGTGAGTCCTTTCATAAGTAGCCTATTTAAAATTACAACTTGCTTACCACCCACTCAATACTTCGTAACTCCCTTCTCTGATTTATTTTGTCTATAGCACTTCCCCATCTAATGTATATACTATAATTTACTTATTTGCTTATTGTCAACGTCCTCCCTTTAGAATGTAAATGTCAGGAGGGTAACAATTTGTATTTGTTTTGCCCATTGCTATAGGTTCAGCTCCTGTAACAGTACCTGACACAGAGTAGGTGCTCACTAAATGTGTTGAATAAAATTTTAGTTATATATAGATCTCTCCTACTTGTGTACAATGAGACTTACCTATGCATCATTTTTCTGAAAGTCTGAAATGCAGAGACAGTCTTTTTTTAATTTATGTGCTCTTTAGAATGGCATACAATGGCACAGATGAGGCTCCTCTTCTGAAATAGTGGGCCACAGTGATCAAAACGCAATTCCAGGTCATTTCACAGTAATTTCTCCAAGTTACAGGTAATTTGTTTCTTTAAATTAGCTCATGCCATTACCTCCTATCTAAATCATTGGAGGTCAAAATGTCCAGTCCTGTTTTAGCTCAAAGCACTTTAAACTAGTGGTTTTGGTGTGCCTTTGGGCATATTTGTTGCAAACAGCAGAAAAAAGCAAACGTAAGTAGGCTTGTTCCACTTATTCACCTTTTACAACTTGGTTCGAACCCCACCTCTCCTCTGAAGTTTTCCTTGAACTCAACTTTCCCCTCATAAATAAGTTAGGAATCTTTGATTCATTTTGCCATCCCATTAACATTCCTGTTATAGTACCTGAAATATGTCATGTATGTGTTCATCTTTAAGTCTGTATCTTCCATTAGAATGTAAGTCTTTCAGGTGAGGCCTTCTTGGTCTTCATAACCCTAGTGCATAAACAGGGCCTAACATATAATAGGCTCCCAGAAAATATTGGCTATATGAATGAAGTGAATAAGTGAATGATCACTGACCAATTGATTAAGTGTTGCTGCCAGGGTCACAGCCATACAGAGAATACCAATGAGGTTAACTGGGCAGATTATAGCAGGTATTACCGTTATTACAGCCATTGTCATTACCATTACTGTCATCAAATAACTATGCTTTTTTTTTATCATTCAAGTACAGTTGTCCCCATTTTCCCCCCACCATTCTCCCCTGCCCCACCAGCCCTGACTTCCCACCCTCAATCCCACCCCCCCTTTGGCTTTGTCCATAGTCCTTTATACATGTTCCTTGATGACCCTCACCCTTCTTTCTCTTGTTATCGCTCCTCCTTCCCCTCTGGTCACTGTCAATTTGTTCTTTATTTCAATGTCTCTGGTTATATTTTGCTTGCTTGTTTGTTTTATTGATTAGGTTCCACTTATACATGAGATCATATGGTATCTGTCTTTCAGCGCCTGGCTTCCTTCATTTAGTATAATGCTCTCCAGACCCATCCATGCTGTCACGAAGGGTAGGAGTCCCTCCTTTCTTTCTGCTGCATAGTATTCCATTGTGTAAGTGTACCACAGGTTTTTGATCCACTCATTTACTGTTGGGCACTTGGGTTGCTTCCAGCACTTGGCTATCGTAAATTGTGCTGCTACGAACATTGGGGTGAACTGGTGTTTCCAGATTCTTAGGGTATACTCCCAGCAGTGGAATTGCTGGGTCAAAAGCCAGATGCTGTGCTAGGCAATAGGCCCCTTACATAAGACATTAATGGTCAAATTGAAGAGACAGGCATGAGCATAAAAAGGTAAATAGCAATAAAAGGGAGCATAGAATAAATGCCCAGGGAGTTAGATAGACAGAAGAATAGTAGAGGTTCAGATGAGGGTGATCAAGGAGGCCTTTATGGGAGATTTGTGTTGAATTG
The DNA here is from genome assembly GCA_004026545.1 of Mormoops blainvillei. Classification (NCBI taxonomy): domain Eukaryota; kingdom Metazoa; phylum Chordata; class Mammalia; order Chiroptera; family Mormoopidae; genus Mormoops; species Mormoops blainvillei. The sequence goes on from PVJD01003095.1 coordinate 29,006, forward strand.
TGTCTTAGAAGACAAAATGATTAAACTGCTTATGTAGAAGAGGGGGTGCTTCCGAAGCAGGCTAGGCCAGAGCAAATCACGAAGACAAGGACTATACATCTCCATTTTTTAGTGAGGCACATTAGAAATGAAGTTACTGAAAAGCGGGGATATTTTGTAAGACTCATTCTTTGTTTTCAAAAAACACGAACTCTTGATTTAGACAAAATAAATGAGACATGGTGAAAAAACTCAAGCTCTAGTTCAAGCTCTTCCATGTTTAAGATTTTGATCTTGAGAACATTTCTGTTTCTTTGAGTACAGCTTCTTTGTCTATGAAATGGAGAACTAGATACGCCCTCACAGGTCATGCAAATGTGTGTCATAAGTATAGGAGACTATGTGGAGGTGAGTGCTTTAAAATTGTAAGTGCAAGTTACCTGTAAAAGTTTTTTTGAAGATTAGGTAAGATAACACAATCCAGATATCTGTTAGCAGTGATGCGCTGTCTGCTTTCCTACAGACTCCATCTACTTGTTGAGTGGTACATGACTCACAGGATATAATCAAGACGGGTACTTCTACAATGCTGCTGGGATAACATAACCATTGCTGAGACTCTCAGAGAACTCATTGAATGCTAGGTATATTTTGAAGTGCTTTACCTAGTCACTTCATTTAATCTTCACAGACCTACTATTATTATACCTGTTTCACAGATAGGGAAACTGAGACTCCAGTGATATAAACTTGACATATTGTCCCCAAAGACATCCCTTTAACCACCATGCTTAATTGCTCTGAAAAGGCCCTAAACAAGTAATGACTTGTAATAAAAATTATAGTGTCTTTAATATCAACAAACCTGACAAAGAAAATATCTTCTGTGGATTTAAAATGACAAAACAAATACAACACCAAAAACAAAATGACCAAGTTATTTCTAAATAGTACTACAAGCTTTTGCAGCTAAAATAAGGGGAGAATCAGAACCCGAACAGAGGTTGCATGTTGTGAAGACTGCACTTTGTTATCTAAAATATATTTCTCAAAACATTGTATGACAAAGTATAATCACATTTTCATGTTCTGCCTGTGCAGAAAAAAGAAAGCAAGGTGTCAACTGTAAAACATTCAAGAAATTTTTATTTTAATAATAAATTTCCCAAGGTTATCAACAGGGGATGTATAGTTCATGAGTAATGAATGTTAACAACTCAAAAGAGTTAGTCACAGTTTGGTCTTTGTGATCAAATGTGCTATTGGGTGTGCAGTTGAAACAGTTCAAAGATTCCTTAAAATCATGAACAAAATGATATGTCCTGGGTGCTGTCCACTCACCCCAAAGTAGGAAATGAATCTCTAAAGGTGATAGAAACAAGCTCTTTCCTAGGGCAAGGCACTCTGTACACCAGTCAGTTGTCTTTGTTTCTTCCAGGGGAGGTCATGAACAGCTCCTGGGAAGACGATAGGACTCAGCTCATGTGTATTAGTAACCTCAGTATCTAGCACCTAGCCTGACCCTTAGCCAGGCTATAATGGAAGTTTGATGGATGTGAGGGAGGGAGGAAGGAAGGGAGAGAGAAAGACTATGTAAATCCAAACTTTGTAGGACAGTTCATCGGGAAGAGGGCAGCAAGGAACTCTCAGGCATCAGCTGAAAATGCAATCAACTTCAGGGAGGCACCAGTTCTCCCGTGAGTGCCTTTCTACTGCTTGAAAATCAGGCCCACCCAAGTTATTTAGGATAATCTCTTTACTTAGAGTCAACCAATTATGAAAATTAATCACTTCTACAAATGCCTTCACACAACACCTAGATTAGTATATAACTGAATAAGTGAGGACAGTGGCCTGCCAAGTTGACACATAAAACGTCTCATCAATTTCCCTTTTCCACAGTCAGATGATCCTCCCTGGAGTTTTGAACTTTTCCTATGGGCTAAACTCTGGCAAAACATACCCTCACACTGGGAGGTCCTTTTCACTTGATTCTCTTTACCTCATATTCTCAGATACTCTTGCTCAGTAAATGTAGAATCTTATGGGTAATTTTCTTTCAGCCCAAGTTACTTCTACAGCTGGTTTGTGTGCCTCAGTATATCTTAGAGTGTTCTAGTCCTTCTATTGAGTTTCAACTGGCAAATACCTCCAAAGGATGATTTCAGAGTTTATCTTTAATAAAACTTTTTATTTTAGTTATTATAGATTCGCATGTAATGGTAAGAGATAATACAGAGAGATCTCTGTACCGTTTATCTAATTTTCCCTAATAATAGCATCCTACAAAACTATACTGCAATATCACATTCATCAGTATACTGACATTGATACAGTCAAGATACAAAATGTTTTCATCACCACAACAATCCTATTTGTTGTCTTTTTTCAGTTATACTCATTTCCCTCCCTCACCTCCTTCCCCAGTCTTAACCCTTGCCAATCAATGATCTATTCCCCATTTCTATAATTGTCATTGCAATAATGTTACATGAGTGGAAATATACAGTGTGTAAGCTTTTGGGATTGGCTTTTTAAAAAATTTGGCATAATTCTTTGGCATTTCATTCAGGTGGGTGGTTGCAGCAATAGCTGATCCCATTGCTGGTAGTATACCATAATATGGCTGTGCCACAGGGAATGGGTTAACCATTCACCCATTGGAGAATATCTGGGTTGTTTTTAGTTTGGGCTATTAGAATAAAGCTGTAATGAGCACTTGTGTACAGTTTGTGTGTGTGTGTACATACATTTTGATTTTACTGGATAAATGACAAAGGCTGTAATTGCTGGGTTACATTGTAGTTGTATATGTAGGTTTTTGTTTTTGCTGGAGATATAATTTATATACCATGACATTTATCCTTTTAAAGTGGACATTTCAGTCACTAAATTCCAGAGCATTTTTATCCCCTCTAAAAGAAAACCCATACTTGTTAGCAGTCACTCTCCACTTCTTTTCCTCCCACCACCTCTGACAACCACTATTCTACCTTCTGCCTTTATGGATTTTCCTGTTCTGAATATTTCATACAATGTGTGAACTTTATGTTTAGCTTTAGCATTATGTTTTCAAGCTTCATTCACTCATGTACCTGCACTTTGTTCTTTTTAATAGTCAAATAATATTTTATTTTATGAATATACCAAAATTTTGTTCATCCACCATGTTGATGGACATTTGAGATGTTCCCACCTTTTGGTAGGAACCAAAGTTTCCTATTAACATTTACACATAACTTTTTACGTAAATGCATGTTTTGGTTCTTTTGGGTATGCTCTTAGGAGTGGAATTGCTATGTTGTATGGTAAATCTGTTTGAGGACCTGTTTTATGAAATGAAATAAAACTTAATCTTAAGGTCTTTGTTTGAATCCCTCATCTCCACCCTCCGAGTCATTTTTCTGAAAGTTTTAGTTATGTTTTACATTTATGTCCATGATCCACTTTGAGTTAATTTTTGTGTAAGGTGTGAGACTTAAAGATTCATTTCTGTCTGTGATGTTCAATTGCTTCAGCACCACTTCTTAAAAAGACTACCTTTCCTCCATAGGAGTGCTTTTGTGCCTTTGTCAGAAATCAGCTGGGCATATTTATATGGGTTTATTTCTGGATTCCCCATTCTGCTCCTTTGGTCCTTGTGTCTATCGCCCTGTCAACGCTACACAGCCCTGGTTATTGCAACTATATAATATCTTGAAATGATATAATTTCTTAAAATTCCTCATATTTTCTTTTTCTTTTTAAAAATCATTTTAGCTATCTTCCTTTATGACCCTCTATGTGAATTTTGGAATAATCTTACATATTCTTGCTGGGATTTTGGTAAAAAATTGTATCAAATTTGTATATTAATTTGGGGATAATTGACATATACTATGATGAGTCTTTGAATCTATCAACACAGTATGTTTTTTCATTTGCTTAGATTTTATTTCATTTCTTTCATAAGAATTTTTCAACATACAAGTCCTATACATATTTTGAGAGATTTATAGCTACCTCATTTGTTTTTTGTTTTTGTTTTTGTTTTTGTTTTGCTTCTGTGTATGTGTGTGTAATTTGAAGTATCAGACCATTTTTTAAATTTTGGTATTCACATGTTCATTGCTAGTATATAGAGATACAATTAATTCTTGTATTTTTATCTTGCATTTGGTTACCTTTCTGAATTAATTTATTAGATATAGGATTGTTTATAGATTCTTTGAGATTTTTCACACAGACCACAGACAATCATTTCAGTGTTTTGTTTTTTTTCCTATCTAATTTATATGCCTTTATTTCCTTTTAATGCCCTACTTATTTCACTGACCAGAACTTCCAGCATTATATCAAATAAAAAATGAAAGAATAGACATCCTTGCCTTATTCCTGATCTTAAGGAAAAAGCATTTAGTCTTTCACAGTTCAGTACAGTGTTAGCTATAGGTTTTGGCAAATGTTCTTCATTAAGTTGAGGAAATTCTTCTCTATTCATAGTTTTAAAGATTTCTTTAAATCATCAGTTGGTATTTAATTTTGTCAAATGATTTTTCTGCATCAGTTGATATGATCACATGTTTTTTTCTTCTTTAGCCTCTTAATGTGATAGGTTACATTGACTGATTTTTGAATACCAACTTTGCATCTCTGGAATAATTCCACTTGACCATGGTGCATAATTCTTCTTCTATATTGATGAATTATACCTGTTAATATTTTGTTAAGGATTTTAAATCTATATTCATGAGGGATACTGGCCTGAGGTTTTCTTTTTTTTTTTTTGTACTGTCTTTGTTTGATTTTAATATCAGAGGCTCACAGTCTAGCAGGAATCAGAAACATGAAGCATAACAAGTACAATATGGCAAGTGTACTAGCAGAGAGTAGTACAGGGTCTATGGAAATTCAGAAGGAATCAATGAGGAAACGAGTGAACAGCATTCTTGAGGATGAACGGTACTTACCAAGGAAAAATGGAAGAAAATAGGATTAAGATAAGCAAACAGCAAGTACAAAAGTACACAGGCATAAATGAGTATCATATTTAGAAGACAAGGAATAATTCGATGTGTTCACACATGATAGGAGACCTTACGTCCGATTCCCTAAAAAGGCCGATCTCCTGAGACTCATCACGTTGTAATGATTTTTCACTTTTCATGTAAAAAGAATGAAAGTTACAACTTTTACTAATAAATAGATTACAGCAAGATCTGTATATACATTTGCAAAAAATAACAAATAAAAATCACATGCATTCTAGCAAATTGATGTTGAAACATTGCATTGTTCCTATGATTGCTTCTCTCTTTCCAAAAGTCATCCTAACTTGTTACTTCCTATTGCTGGAGAAGAACAGGAGTGATGTGCCTACTGGATACTTCCTACAAAGCATCATCATGATTGGATATTAAACATTATAGTCAATCGTGCCTTTCCCAGGGGATGCTAAATAGTCACTACACTTCCTCTCATTGAGGCACACATCTGGTTTGGGGCAAAACTTCTTGTGGAGGGAATAAAACATTTGACAAATTAAAAGTAAAGAGGATAAATCTTACAAGAAAAGAGCTGAAAGCTGACATTATCTGAATGTTTCTTGTGCAATATTATTTGAAATGGTGACTGATTTCTAAGTACCTCTGGGCCCCTGAAATCTCCTCCTCATGAGTCACTTAGGCCTGGACCAGTGAAGGGAATTAACTTTGATTTTTGGCAAATGTCTGAAACTCAGTGGCATTGGGTGTGTGAGAGGGAGGGCATAAATCAGGGCCGTCATTTCAGTGAGGACCAAATTATAAAGGATCTTGTATGCTTTTTGAAAATTTAGTACCTCATGTTTTAAGCACTGAAAACTAAAGAAGGATTGTGTTTTACTAGAATACTCAGGGTGGTATGCGGATGGATTGTAGAAAAGAAGGCCAAAGATGAGAAGACTAATTAGATTATTAAAATTATTCAGGTGAGAAAGAAGAGTATCACGTTGTGGTCCACAGAGCAGCTTTAGTTTCAGAGGAGGTGCTCTCCTTCCACCTGATGCCTTCCTGTCCCGACAGCCACAAGCTACACATTGGCCTTTGCCCTCCACACCATGACTTTGACCGTCTCTTCATGATGGTGCTGAAAGAAGAAGTTAACAATCTTGAACCCCATCATTTAAATAAGAAAACACTTCTGACTCTTAACTAAAAGGACAATTGGTTAAAATAACAACATCAACTGTAGATGAGTTATGAGCCTTATCTTGGTGGATTCTCAAGGTTTCTCTGAGCATTCTTGTTTTTCCTTGTGCTGCATGGACTTTTTGAATTCTACAATGAATCTCGGGATTGGAAAGAAAACCAGAGGCTGGTGCACTGTCAGTGAAATGACATGAGGAGCCCTTGGTTCTAATACTGGCAACTCTAAGATGATTCTTTTTTTTTTTTAATGTGAGCATGTTTGTTTGTTTGTTTAGTATTATTTATGGTGCTACAGTTGTCCCAATTTTTACCCCTTTGCCTCATTCCACCTAGTCCACCCCCCACTTCCATAGTCAATCCCCACTCCATTGTCCATGAGATGATACTTTCTTAAGGCAAGTTTTACAGGACCAGTAGAACTGGAAAGCTATCCCTCAAAATGGCTTCTGGTCACATATTCATTAGTTAGTCTAAGTACATAATATAGTTTCTCCGCAAGCCACTAGAAGGTAAGAGAGAATAGAAGTAAATGATTGACTGGTGTTTAAGGAACAGGAATAGTGAAGGATTAGCAGCTGTCATTGCAACATTGGTTGTGTTACAAGTAGCATTTGAAATAACACGGTGTCAAGATTACAAACATTGCCCTGAGGAAAGAAAAGGCTAAGAAATTCAACATTTAAAAATAGTTTTTAAAAGACCTTATTCTTTTAAAATTTATAACCAGAATTATCTCCCTGGGTATAAAGAATCCCCTTAAAACAAAGATAGGTGTGTCACAGTATGTGAAGTGATTAGGTAATGTATTAGAAGTCATTAATAAAAAATGCTGGGAGGAGAGCAGAGTCATTACCAATAAAAGGAGAAATCAGATTTGAGAGACATTCTGACTGTCAATGTAAGGAAAAGATTAAAATAAAATACAGCTGTGAGATTTGCCATTTGGGTAAATGTTTAGAGATAATATTATTATTTAATAAAATGGGAAATATAGAAGGAAGAGATATTTGGGGGATTCACTGATGAGTCTAATTTGGGATATATTAAAGGGAAAAGTTAAAAGGAGGTATCTAATAGGCAATTCAAATCAGAGTGTCTTAGCTGTGCTGTCAAATACAGTAGTCACATGTGGCTATTGAAATCGAAATCAGTTAACTTTAAATAAAACTAAAAATTCAGTTTATCACACAAACCACTTTTCAAGTACTCAATATTACACAGTGCAGAAAAACATTTTCATCATTGTAAGAAGTACTGTTAGATACCACTGGTCTAGAGCCAAGGAGTGAGGGAAAGACTACAGATACAAAGCTGAGAGTTATTTGAGCATTTGGAAGACAGGTGAATTTATTAGTGAGGATGAAGAGCCACAGAAAGAGCTTGTGAAATAACAAAGAAAAGAAGGCCTAGAACTGAAATCTGAGAAACTTCAGCATTAATGAATAGAGAAAGACAATTTTACAAAAATGACTCAGAAGCAAGTGATCAGAGAGGGAGAAAACCCAGAAAACATTCGATCTCCAGGATGTGCTATAAGAAGGTGTCAGAAAAAGGACCAGAACCAAGTAGGAGAGAACTAAGAAGAGAGTGGTGGATTCGGCAGTTGGGAGATCATTAATGACTTTTCCTGAGTATGTTAAACAGCAAGGTGGGGACTCAGCCAACTGGATGAAGTAGAGAAAAATGGTTGAGGAAAAAATATGAAAAGTGCAGTATTTTCTTTCAAAAAGCATTACAGTAAATGGGGGGTGGTGGTGCAGAGTGCAGTAACATGAGAGAAAAGCAAGGTCAACTGAGGAATGTTTTTTAGGAGAAGACACACTTAAATGTATTAGTAGATCCAAGAGAAGTTACAAATATTGGAGTATTGGGAGATAAATGATGGGTGAATGACTGGAGGAGGTAATAAGAATTAGGATCAAAATTACAGGTGGAAAGGAAGAGGAACAATTCTCTCTGGAGTTAGAAAGTTTGAGTGGTGGCAGGAGACGAAGTTCATAATTGAGATAACTTAAATTTCTGCTGCATTTAGTGAATAGTCAAGCCTGATGATTAAAATTTATTCAAGGATGAAAAAAGCCTTTAGTTGTCTGTTTATGAATGGTCTAACAGCTCACTATGGAGTCACTGGATCATTAACAATGGGCATACATTTTAAGGGCAACTCATTAACATACAAAGGCCATTGCTCTCTCTGTCCACCAGCAAAGACTTGACCTCATTAACATTTAACAACTTCTGCTCTCAGGGATTCAAGAAGCACAGACCAGGGAAAAAGTTACATCTCCACGCTTTCAAAAAAGTAAAACTAAGATACATGACAGCCTATAAGCATGTGGATTGTGGCTATTGAGAGATCCTCCAAAGGTAACAGCTGCTTGATTACGAATGATGAGCATAACTTTCTATTCTTAATGTGTAGAGAAGTTAAATAAGGAAAGAGAATCACAGAACTGCCTATGAGAAATTACTCAGTCAGGAAGCGCTAACCTCGACAGCCAGTAATACAAAGTCTGTTCTGAAAACTCAAATCATTATCGTCTCCATTGCCGAAAGTTGGTTTCCATCTGTCATTCAACTGATACTACAGCTCTAAAGGTCATTAGTGACCTGCTAGTCAAATTCAGTATCTTTTCCTCAATTTTCATTTTTGTCAACTGTATTTAGTTGTTTATTTATTTTTGCAACTCTAGACATCAAATGCCCATGTTTTTTTTGAATCTGTTAGTTTCTATTAAGCTCTGCAGCTCTGTTATCTGACAGTTCTGGGTTTTTGGTGTGTGTTTTTTTTTTCCTTTCCTCTTTTCTGTAACTGTGTACTTCTCTAAGACCAGAGCTAGCTTTCCATCTTTTCTTCAAACTCATGTCCAAGGCAAAGTATGGAGCAGGGCAGGGAGTGGACAGGGCTGGGCAAAGAACAAAGATGAAATTGAACTAAAATAACATTTAGTAACAGCAGCAACATGGGATCCAGAGAGACAATGTGACAAACCATATTGATTAATGTTTTTTGTAAATGGCTAGATAGTAAATATCTTAGACCTTGAAGCCTAATTTCTGTGGCAACTATTCCACTCCATCATGTAGTATAAAAACAGTCATAGGTATACATAAACAAATGAGCATGGTTGTGTTCCAATAAAACTTTATCATAAAAGTATGCAGCAGTCTGTGTGCTGAACTTTGCTAAGCCTGATTCTAATGGAGGACAGTGAGGAGGATGTAGATCCCAACCTAGATGGTGAATAGTGGGTAGAATTGGAAATATTTTCTGAGAATCTGCCAGGAAACTAGGGCTGGAACTCCTTTTATAGGTGTGAAAGGAGCTGAAAGAGGTACCAAGTTGGCTAAGAACATCTCTCTTACAGAAAGGCATCTGGTCCAGCATCCTTGCCTTCGGCAACCCAGAGCCCATGCAGCACGGTGCAATGGACGAAGCTGTCTCTGAATATAGGCTCGCAGTTCCAACATATGAGCATGTAGAAGTTGATTCACTCTTCTGAGCTTCAGTTTCCTAAAATGTAACTAAGACTTCCTGAAAGGAGCTTTTAAGGAGGTTAGATGAGCCAGTATGAGCAAAAGTTTTTGCAAACCACTCATATTGTGAGTACTTGGTAAATGCTCCTTGTCTTTCCATTTTATAATGGAAATTAATAGTGGATAAATTAAAAAAAAAAACAGTTTTAGAAATCCCATTTAAAACTGGACAGCAGCATGCAGACACCAGTTACCATTTTTGTCTATGTGCTGAGCCTGACCTGACTTCTCTCCCACATTCCAGGATCTTATTTCGGTAAGTCAAGATGGCCTTCTGCCTCCATTACTCCAGTCGAGCCTTCAAAACCACTTGCATGGAGCCTTGTCTCTGTGATACATTCTCACATCATGTTTGTCTAATAGAACAGAGTTGACTTCCACTCTCCTGTCAAAAACCTTCAAAGACCTTCAGATTCTGTGGTCATCATTCAGGCCCTCAAACATTGGGAGCTAATTCTAGAGGAAAATAGAGTTTAAAGTTTGGGCTGGTATTTCTGGGCAACCCTATTGCTCTCTTAATTCAAAGACCCTTTTTCATCCATTCCAGATCAGCTCCTAGTCTTCCTCACTGCTCTCAACAGGCTGGGCTGGGAATGTGGTTTTCCCAAAACAGTACAAGCACATGTCACTAACAGGCTTCCCCTCCCCTCCCTGAATCCTATGAGTGACTCCAAGTCTAATGTTATGAGCTCAGCTCTGGAGTGAGATAGTTGATGTTAAATCTGAGCCCTGTCACTCACTACCTGCGGTGCCATAAGTGTTTTCTTTAACTTTTCCATGCCTTGATTCCCTCACCTGGTAAATAAATACAAATAATAGTGGGATTGCTATGAAGATGAAATAAGATGACATATAAAAAATGCATAGAGTTGTATCTAACTCATAATAAGTACTGTACCTAAATATTTGCTATTACATTAAGTCAAATTAAATTGTCTTTTGTTTTCTGATTTCTTCTTTTATAACAACAAAAATAAGGAAAAAGTTAAGAGAAAATCCTATTGGAATTTAAAGTGAGATGCAGAAGAGTACATGTAAAAAACTAAAATAATATCCTGTAAAAATATGATTTTTAAATGTCTCATAATATTCCTTTGTATTTATGGACCATAATGTATTTAACTATTCTCCTATTACGACTGAATTCAAAATGTTTTTTTCTGACCACAATTCCATAAACTATTCCAAAAGGTTTGGAATACCTTTGATTTATTTGAAAAAGAACAGCAGCAAATACAAATGCACACAACTTCTATTTTCTCCTAAGTATCTAAATCTTTGCCACTGTAATTACTTTTAAGCCTCGGGGTCAAAGCTGTGAAAAGGCAATGAAAGCCAAAATGTCTTTGCATGTCTCATCCTCTTTTTTACTGCCTTCTAAGACTTTGAAGTTGCAGACTTGCTCCCTCCTCTAACAGGCATCATGTCAGCTAAGTTAAGCTCTGAGTCCAGAGCTGTCTGTGGAATGAGCTCTGTAAAAGAAAAGTGCCAGATATCTCTGTGGCATGTCTTTGTCATCAACAGAGCTGTGCAAAATCCATGTACATTGACTTCCTCGTAACACTTGGTTCACTGAAAATACTCCTTGTCACAGCTTCAAGATAGCACACTTTAACCTTGCTGATGACTTAGAGAACGTACGCTGGGTACATTTGCCTATCTCATTTGCCCTTCTCTCCAAAATGTCTTTTGAGGTTCTGGGAAAAGGCAGAGCCATTTTATTTGCAAAACCCTTAGGTTTATTTTATTTTTTTCCGTTTTAATATTGTTGAGTACCTCCTACTCACATACTGGGTGCTGAAGGGGAAGGAGAAAATACAAATATAGAAGAGACAGGTCTCTCTGACCTTGAAGAGTTTAACATATACTAGAAAGCAATAAGATGTGTGAACAAATAATTCTAAAACTAGGTAGAATGAAATAAGGCTAAACAAAGGAACACATTGTGCTGAAGGGTTACAAAGGAAAAAAGGAAAATACTTAACCAAGAAGAGGTCATATTTGAGGTAAGCCTTGAAGGATGTCTAGGATTTTAATAAGGGGAAAAGAAAGAAAAAAACAGCAAAATCATTAATAAGTCACTGCTAGGCATTTTAACTTCTGAATCAACGATTGCACTGAAGGCCTCTGTGTAGACTGTTTATTTAATCTTAACAAAACAACACTTTGACTAGGTATTATTATCATGTTTTTATTGATGAGGAATCTAAGTAATGTAGTTAAGGTCATGCCTTATAAATCCCAATAGAATCAGGACTTGAACTACTTACCTCAAGACTATCTACACAGAGAGCACGACACGAGATTGAGCAAGGAGGTATAAAATCACACGGTGGGTTCAGAAAATTGCTCACAGTGTCTGCCACATGGTACATGGTTGGCAAATTGTATCTTAAAAAAAAAAACACCTTAGGTAAATACAATATCTCTTTTCCTAAAAGAGGGAAGAAAGGATGTATCTTTTTCAGGTTAGTAACAAATAAAGCCTAAAATTTCATGGGCATAATATAGAAAAGTCCAATTCTTGTTGATGAAAACCCACTGAAGATCAGTGGGCCTCTAGGGCAGCCTCTCCCAAGCAGTGCTGCAGGGACGTCAGCCACTGTTGGTATCTTGCAGCTACACGATCCAGAACCTCTACAGCAGTACAACCATCTGCACCATCCAGAGAGCCACAGAAGAAAAGAAAGAGTGCAGAGAACTCACGCTGTTCTGCTCTTCTATGCTTTGGCTTTAGAATGACACACATCGCACCGTTTATAGACCCCTGGCCAGATCTAGAAGCACGGCCCACCCTGAAGTAATGTTGTCTTCCCATATGGCCAGGAAGAGGAAAAAGGACTTGATAAACACAGAGCATGGTTTCTGGCACATAAGCCAGTGGTCATTTAGGATGCATGGACATTTATGAATTTAAAGTATAGGCATATAAATTTATATTATTTATTATACAACATAATATGTTATGTATTGTATAAATATTATATAAAATACATGTATAGTATGATAGCTGATACATAATATATTAGCTGATATATAATTTAATACATAACCAGTTCGGGGAGGCAGCAGGACATTGAGAGTATTCATGTCTTATAGCACCTGTTTTCTCTGTGGCTGCCCAGAAAATATCTGTCATAATTTCATAGATCTCCCAATTTCAAATCATAGCTTATTTTAAATTAACAATAGCAAATATCTGTGATTTGAAAGAGCTGTTGATTGAAATGGGCAAGAGGGCTATCCAAGGATACGTAGCATTTAATTATAGAAGATACTACAGGGGCCAATGTCAGAATGCAGATGGCAGCAATACCCACTTTTATGTGGCCTTTCTCCACCCCCACTCAAAAGAGAAGAGGTATTTTGAGAGTGTAAGAGAGTAACTAAAATGATTGGCTAAGGAGTCCAGGCAAAGGTAGAGAAAGAAAGTAGGTGCAGATACACTGCTCCCTAATAGACAGGAAAGTAGCAGGTCAGGGCATTCATGGGCACAGGAGAAAAAAAAACGAAACAAAACAGTTCTAGTCAGTGAGTGAGATGAAATATTAGGGAGATGTGGTTCCAGGTTAAAGGAACGAGAGCGTTGGATCTCAAAGGAGGGACACTCAAGGTGGTGATGAGGCCCGAGGAGGAGCCATGGGAGGGACATGTTGACAATAAGTGTAAAAGTTTCTCTCAAGAAAATGAAAACAAAAGCCTGCAAATGGGTATTAGGAACTAAAATAATATCTCTACTTCTGATTGCAAGATAACAGATATAGATGGAGACAAATGATCTCAATTTTAGAGGGTCAAACAGCAAATGGCACCCCGGGAGGCAGTGTCGGAAGACAGAAATGGCCAAGGAGTTGATCAAATTAGAGAACACTGAGAAAGAATACCAGCACACAGCGGTGGAAAGAATACCTACAGTGGGAAAGTGGACCGAAAGAAGCTGAGCTACTTTTGAACACTAGATGATAGACCCAGCCACTTGGCAACACCCAAGTAGGATAGAGATATAGGATATGATTGCCATTAACCCACTTTAGTGTTCAAGGGCTTTTGCCCCTAAACGACCTAAGGCCCTTGATGTCAATAAGGTTTCTATCTGGTCAGGGCTAATCCTTGATTTCTCTTTCTGAAATGGGGAGTACCTGTTACCTCCCGTCCAGGCCCCTAGTGGAACAAACAGTAGTAGGAATTGTCCCCTGAGGGCTTCCGGGAAGAAGTGTAGCAGCCACTGTCAGCGGACTGATGTGGTAATGCAGAGAGCTAGGCAGCAAGTGGCAGAGGAGACCTGGGGAGAATTCAGAAAAGATGACCTAAAATAAGCAGAAATCAAAAGCCAGATACCATAGAGGAACCCAGGTCCTCAGTTTTCTCACTGCAGTGGTCTGTCTCTTGTGATGACAAGCCCTGCAGACAGCTGACATTACACCATACAACAAAGGTTAGCAGCCTCCTTCCCCTTCAGGGCTCCTGGCTGGGCTGAGCAACACCGACAGGCTGCCACTGGCAGCCCCGAGGCACCAGAAGCAGAAACAGGGAAGAGGATGGAAGGAAGGAAAAAAGGAATGGAGCAAAGAGAGAGACAGAGGGAAAGGTACAACAATAACAGAAAATAAAATAAAAGTAGGAGTAAAAAATTGTTAGAAACTACCTCCAGGGTCCAGGACCCATAGCCTGTTTTGAGGCGCAGTGGAACTCTACAGCGTGAGGCGAAGGTAGCTTTACAGTTGTTCGTCTGAAAAACAACACGGTAATTAATAAATAATGATGCAAGAATGACCTCTGTGTTTCACATACTCACAACTATAAGCCTACTTTTGTCCCACCCTGTAATTAACTATATGTACACTCTGCAGTTCTGCCAGCTCAGGAGTATTGCGTTGATAGCCTAAGCCTGATGAAAGAAGTGTTTCTAGTGCAACAAGGTGGGGGAAGCAGCAGAAGGCTACACAAAAGAAAAGGAGGGAGGCCCACTCACAGGGCTGCTGGAATAGTTGAACAGTGTGCTCACTGCACAAAGGAACTCTCACAGCTCAGGCTTCCTAAAAGCAGAGCCTGAGACGGTGATTCCGGCACCTGTGACTAATTGAGGGTGTGCTCCTCAGGGAACACCTGTGAACAAGTGAGGGCCGCATAATATGGCCGGGGAAGGAGCCAAGAGTGTGGCCGCAGGTAAAGTCTGGCTGAAGTCTGATTCATGTTGGGGACACTGGAGCATAAATTACACCACAGGTTAACGCCATCTTGAGGCAAGAGGGCGGGCAGGCCTTTTCTAACCCTCTTTCCTTCATGCTTTCACTGACCGTGATGGAAGCAGACCTCCCAGGCCAGGTGGCTCCCATCAACTGAGACCAATTCCCTGGAGAAGTGGCAACTGTGACTCTTTCGCAGTTGTGATAATTTTGTGTGTCAACTTGGCTAAGCTACGGTCCCTAGTTATCCCATCAAACACTGATTGTTACTGTGAAGGTTATAGATGTGATTAAAGTCTATCATCAGTTTCCTCTTAGTAAGGAAAATTATTCTAGATAATCTGGGTGGGCCTGATTCAGGCAGTTGAAAGGCTTTAGGAGCAGAACTGAAGCTTCCCTGAAGAGGAAATCTGGCCTGTGGATGATAGTTTCAGCCCCAAAATTCCATCCTGCCCTTCCTGACCACCTGCCCTATGGGTTTCGGACTTCCCAAGCCAGTCCTCACAATTGCGAAAGCCAATTCTTACAATAAACCTGTCTGTCTATTATCTATTTATCTATGATCTATCTATCTGTCCTCTATCACCTATCTATCTATCCAACTATCTATCAATCATCTGTCTATCTATATCCTACTAGTTCTATTTCTCTTGTGGAACCCTGTGGGACGCAGCCGCCGCCATTGAAAGCAGGTGGTGACCCGTGCGCTGCCTGGTAGAGGGAAACGATTGACCATCTACTAACGAAAGGCAGCCAGGTGAGAGTTGAAGCTCAGCCCCCTCAGCATAGTCTAAGTCAAAGGTCATTCTGGCAGGAGGAAAGCTTGCCAGTAGGAGTGAGTAACTTTTTCTTCTCCCCAAACCACCTTCTGCTCACTTTTGAGCCACGTGCTCTAACACAAGTATATCTCCAAAAGGAGATAGAAAGGAAATTAAAAAAATTTTTTGACCTAGAAACAGACAGCATAAAGACACCTAACCATATAAACCTTAACCCTATGTATTGCTCATTTACCAGCTGCTTACCTTATATGACACACTGGGAAGAAAAAAATGTCAGTAACTTCCCAGTATCCTTACAGGCTTAGATGCCTTGCAATTTCCAATTTATTTCCTTTGCTTTTTTACACCTATTAATGTATCTGAACTGACACCACCACAAATAATACAGAATGATATGACCTTTTTTCCTCTAGAGACATGGAATGGATGATCTGAAATTGAAAAGTTCAATGTGTCATCTGGGGAAAAACAACAACAATTATTTCCTGGTGGCATCATTGTCAAACCAGGAAACGTAGTTGGAGATTGTGTGGTATTAAATGTGGTGCAAAGTATATTCGATGATATGTTCCTGCCCTCTGAACTCCTATCAGTGCTAACCCTAGCCACGGGCGCAGCCAAAGGGCACAAGGACAAGCTAAAGTGAACGAGCAGAGGAAATAGAGGGAGGTAGGGGGAGAGAAAGGACAAAGGGAGAGAAGTCATCATGTTGCATGCTAAGTCAAAATTAGAGAGAAATTACTGCTTCTAAATGGCAAGGGAAATATCTTAAAAAGGTGGGATTTTATCAAAAGGAATGGGGAAGTTATGCGAAGCGTCAAAGGCTGAGAGTCAGAGAAGGCAGAGTGTTAAAGGAAGAGAGAGTAGCGAAGTAGAGACGGCGTGAACAGCAGAAGCCAGGGAATTCAGACTTTCAAGAACTCACTTTTAACATGAAACCCAATGAATTCGGAGCTCAGCTCCTCGTACACCGTTTATCAAGTCTATAAGGATACTAAGTGGGACTGTTAACTGCTTTAGATAAGCACAGGCACTGAATCTATTGACCAGAGAACACAGAGGCTAGACTCTGACCCAGGCCTGACCGGAGGTCAACAGCATTCTCTAAAAAGCTATCATCATTGGATATGCGCAGAACACGCTTGTTGCTTTGCCTTCCCTTTTAAAAGTGACATAACTTAGGTGGCCAGCCAGCAACACGGTGAAGGTGCCCAATTTGCTCTGTGGCTATGACAAAACTCAGAGACCACAGCCCCTGCTCATGCAGCAGATATTCAAATTGGAAAAACGAAAAAAATAGATACATGAGGACATGTCATCTGCAGGAAGAGTAACCAAAACAACATCTTTTATATTCTACTGATTTTCATATCAGTTATTTGTGCTTTTACAATGGCTTCTTTGGCTTTCACTTTTGCACACTTACAAGTGAAGAATGTAAGATATATTTGACCCCTCTACTGGTTTGGATGTCTTAGGATGGACAGCTAAGATTAGTCATCATTTTAGATGGAAGCTCCTCCAATACACACCTAAGTTAAAACTTGAACCACCCCAAAATAATAGAGCCAGCACTGGAGAAGTGCTGAGTCTCTTGGGCACGATCCTTCAGTGGGGTCAGCCCTTCTCCTCTGATTATTCCTACTTCCTCTTTGCAGCTGTGTGACACGGACCTTTCCACCCTGTCTCTCCACCAATCTCCCATCACCACCGCTGACTCTGCTACCTAATTGCAACGTGTGGGTTTTTTTCACACCACCAAAAATTCTCTGACACCAGCTGGGAGTCCTACAACTGAACTCAGTTCTGACCCTATCTACCTGGAGAGAGCATCGGATCCCACAGATCCCTCAGTCCTACAAAGCTGCTCCTCCCCCACTTCAGAGGCCAATCTCAAGTCCAGGTTGTTACCTGCACTTCTGATCGACAGGCTATAGAGTGGCAGTTTCAAGAACCACTCTTTGATTAATAACTTGCTAGAGAGCTCACAGAACTCAAGGAAATATTTTGCTTACTGATTTACTACAAAAGGATATAATTCAGGAGCGGTCAGGTGGAAGAGATGCACAGGGCAAGGTACAGGGAGAGGGCCTTGGAGCTGCCAAGTCCGCTGTAGGTGTTCTGCTCCCCCAGAACCTCCACCTGTTCACCAACCCAGAAGCTCTCTGAACTTCATCCTTTTAGGTTCTTACGGAGATTTTATTACATGGATACATTGATTAAATCATCAGCCATTGATCATTTAACTCAATCTTCTGTCTCTCTTCCCTCCCCAGAGATTAACTGTAGGACTGACACTTTCTACCCTCTAATCACATGGCTTGTTCCCCTGGCAACCAGCCCCATTCTTAGGTGTTTTCCAAAAGTCACCTGGTTAACATCACGTAGGAAATTCCAAGGGTTTTAGGAGCTATGAGCCAGGAAGAATGAAGATGAAATACATGTTTCTTATTATAAATCAAAGCATCACATGACCTAAAACATGCCTTTATAAAATCTATTTTCACTGATATTAGGACCTGATATTGACAGACTCAATTTGCAAATACCCTCAGAAGTAAGAATGTATGTGAAAGAGAAAAAGTAGTTCATGAAAAGGGCCACCAGGTGAGAGACTAGATATAAAGACCATGTATAAAAACACAGCTTTCCCACAGCCGGCAGCAATCTGCTCGGGCGCCAACCCGCTTAGCGCCAGTAAGGACCGCGGAAAGCCAGCCTGCTCTAAGTCCGCCTTGCAGGAGTCCAGATTGCTGTCTCCAGTAACAAGCTAGGAAGGCGAACGACGACTGTAACGACAGCCCCAAATAACCAGGACTTCACTAACAACTGAGAGCTTCTCTAATTCTTGTTCCTGCTTTCACCTCAAAGCGAACCAGAGAAAGCCAAAGGTGCATTCTAACCAATCACGTAAGATGACCTCCCTCTCGGCTTCTAGTTAGCTCACCGACAGCTTCCCCATGCCAACAGCCCCCAATCAGGGCACACCTGAAGACTTTCCTTTGCTCCATTTTAAAGCCTTCCCAGTCTTCTGCTTCTCTTTGAATCTCTGCCAAAATACAAGTGTGGATGACTCCATTGCTGTAGCAAGCTCTGCATAAATACTCTTTGCTTGTTCTCATCTTCTTGGTCTTTGTTTGTGTCCACACAGGTAGTGTTCCATAGGCTACATACAGAACAGCTAAGGAGGAGCCATCCAAATCATAGTCTGTGGAAGGTGCCCCCTAGAGTTGTGAGTATACAACTCTTACAATCACATGGGCGTTCCTGGGTAGGTTCAGCCTTGGTTCATGAAAGCAGAGCAGTGGAAGGTCAAAGTAGGTATGGCAAGTCAACGCTTTTATGTGGCAACAAGCTAGCCCCATGTCCCCAGAGGCATCTACCTGAGGTATAAGGCCAATTCAAGGTCACCAGCCATCTGCAAACAGTCCCGGGGGCTGCCTCTGAAACCAGCTGTTTCTTATGACCCAGCACTGTAATCTAGCAGTTCCACTATTCCTGCTCTAATCTCTGTCTACCAATCATTTCAAAGGCCAGGTCCTCTAGAAAATGACTGAGTTATATCCTACAGATGCACAGATATTAGCACAGTGGTCTTTCTTTCCCCAATTTATCATGTCCTCCCGATTGGGTCAGCTTATTTCAACCCAAGGTCTTAACTACACAGTGTCTACTTAAATAACATTGAATTTATGCCTTTTACCATGGTCCCAGACCTGAATTCTGAACAAAATTATTCCTTATGCTAGTGGTTCCAAACACACAAAAAATCTGTACGTAAATTAGCAGGATGCCCAAACAAGTGACAGAGGCAGCAGGGAATATGAAGAACTAGGGAGATTGTGCCTCATCTAGAGGGGACAACTAGCAAGTTCAGCCAATTTTGTTGAAGACTGATATAGACAGTTGTGAGTTGGCTCAGACTGCTTCGCAAGAACAGAATCTCTGCATCACTTCCCAACTTCGCTTCAGTAACATCATGCTGGTAGTTTGAAATCAGTCATGGCGGTAGCACTGACACCACAGAAATCTGCAAATGCTAAAAATTGGGACACTTTTTTGTTTGCAAGCTGGATGTTAAGCATTTACCATCACACCACTGAACATAGGCCAAGTGTTCCCAGGTTTCCCAGTATTTCAAGAGAAGCAAAAATTCAGATGTCTTTGTGAACAATCTCAATCTTTAAATGTCGGAAAGGCAAATAATGTTAAAATACCACATTGGCAAAATAAAACATCACTTTGGGCCACCTGCTCAGAACCTCTGCCCTATACCAGCATGTCATCAACTTGTTTGTGGCTACAGGACTCTAATTTACACCTATAAAGATGGAGCAGGAGTCTCAAAAGAGCCTGAATACATTTGTTAACTCCCAAGCAATTAATATTATCACAGGTGATTTCTTTAACATCCGTGAATGTGCACAAACATTTGTTACCATATGCTAAGAAGTCATTGTAGATATGAAAAAGTTAATTTTAACACTGAATAAAAGAAATCATTCCATCTGTTCAGCCGAAGGGATTCATGGACATTAATGACATATCCCTGTCTTGAATAATAACATACTTTGTAAAGTAGTTGAAAGAGACAAAATTTACTGTAATATACATGTGTGCATGATATGTATGTATGTATGTATACATGTATATATACATGTATATACACACACCACACACACACACTTCTCACACATACATACATGCACACACATGCACACACATAAATACAAAACAATACCTAGAAAATGGCATGAGTAGTAAGGGAAGGCAAAAAGTGAAATATTATAATCAACATTACCTGAATCAGAAGAAATTACTAACTGCTGACCTGATGTTAACACAAGGACATTGTTGGATGCAGTTGATGTCAGAGAGTTTGACATTTGAGGGGGTAAACATTCTGTCCTCTATAGGTTCCTTGATGTCCCTGTCAAAAACATTTGGTTTAATTTTCCTCCCCGTCTTCTGAGCACATACCAAAATCTCTGACACCTCCTATTTCATGAATAATATATGGTTGCTAAAAATTTCTATTTCTTTTGCATTTCCAATTTGAAATTTCTGTCAATATCCATGATGATGGTTCATTTTGCCTAGGCTTAAAGATTATTATCAGGGTTTTATATTGCAGTAGAAGCAGGTTATAAAGATAAAATCCCCTGATGTTAATCATTGCTACACTGAAATCCTGGGGTGACATTTAGTTCGGAACCTATAATATAATTGGGACCTATAATCCCCTGGCTGTTGCTCTTCAGTGTCTTGTTCTCCAAATGAGATAGTTTATACAGTTTAATAAAAAAAATTAAGAGCAAGAAACCACATACAGAAATGTCTAAAGCACGGTGACATTTTAAAGACTGAAATTCAATTGTGCTGGTTTCCCACTCCACAGCCTCTTTTCATATACAGTTTTTTTGAAATGTATAGTAAATGCTGCTCATCCTTCTTTGTTTATGGTGTGGATGAAAAATTCAACAGCTAGGTCGCACCATAATCTGCCTTACATACCCTTATGAATTTTCTATTTGGCTGGGTTGCCAGCCGAACAGTGTTTTCAACAACTTAGAAATGGAAGGCAGTCCATAGAAATTCTTATCCTGTTACATTAGCTATCCTATTAAGATGATCTGAAAATCACCTTGATACTGTGTTTCCTTTGTTAGTGGCCCAAGTTCCAAAATAAAGATGACACTGAATTTTAACATGTCACCATAATTTAATATATGAGTGTGATAGTTCTCATTAATATTCTGAAAGCCCAACCAGTCTAACAAGCAATTTAAGGTACTGCTGAGGCAGGAGAAGGAAAAAGATCTCAGTATATTGGGTACTTCGAGATGAGCAGGTTATCAAGCAAGTACAGATTTTTACATAATTTTTATACAATGCACTTACAGGGCTATTTGTGAAATATTCATCCTCGGGGTTCATTCAGGGAAACCAAACACAGCTGGCACTCTCATGACACTGCACTTCGGTAAAAAAAATCCACTTTATTCCAAGGTGCAGGTTTTTACTGTAATAGGAACTAATGCAATGACGGCGGAGATGACGATGCCGATGGCAGTGGTAACAATGGCAATAAACACGGAGGGAGCAACGTACAGGAGCTAATGGAAATTTAATTTGATTATCTAACACTCTGCATTCTAAGATTCTCGAAGCAGTGAGATTCTAGTCATAAACTTCACAGCTTTGCTTAGGAAAAAGCTAAAATCAGTTTCTTCTCCTGAGCCTTAGGTCTTACCTTAAAAGTAGTTTCACCTGGGAAGTCTTTTCCCAGGTTAGGCGTCTCTGCTGCATTCTTGGGGAACACCCTTCCACTCCCTAGCACACTGTTGACCACATTCTGTGGCAATTACTTGCTGAATTATCTCCTTTGACAGCCCCGTGGGGGCAGGAATCTATTCTATCTTGCTTAGCATTATATACACACACCCAAGAACAGGGCAGGGCACATAAGGGTATTAAATGAATATTTATAGAATGAATACAAAAATAAATATATCAGTCATGGACCTCACTGCTCCAAACTATTTGAAGTGTATTAACCTCTGCTTTCATTTGGTCAAAATTAAATGTCATGTGTACTTACAAGAGATCCAGATTTTACTGATGGCCCTCCACTATTTATGTAATTGCGGCAAATCACTTGCTTTTTAGACTTTAGTTTTCTCACTTGCAAAACATGGAATTGTTCTCAATGGCACTTTCCCATATTTAACAAAGCTGAATTCAACAACCATTCACTGATATCCAAATACATATATATATATTTAAAAATATGGAATTTGAGTCTATTGAGGCATATTTATTAACAAATATTTATTGAACACCTACCATACCTCAGACAGTGTCTAGGCACCAGCTTACATGCCGATGAAAGAAGACAGTCCACAAATGCATATGTAAAAAGTATAAAATGTCAGAAGATCATAAATGTCCCGAAAAAAGTAAAACAGGAAAGGGACATAAGGGTACAAGAGGGTAGCAAGGGAAGTAGGAGGAGGCTAAAATCTCTAGCAGGACAGAAATTCCTCCTTCAGAAAGTAACTTTTGAATAAATGTATGAAGACCTGAAGGTTCTTATCTGGAGGGTGAACATAACAAACAGAAGGAATAGTTATTGCCATCTCCTGAGGCATGAACATAAAGGATGACCCTAGGTTCAATGCCTGAACAATTGAATAAACGGAATTATCATTTAGTGAATGGAGAGGACTATAAGAAAAGCCACATTGCGTGGGCTTGGTATGGTGGGGGAAGATCAGCAACTAAGTCTTAGACATGGAATTTTGGACTGGCTAGTAGATATCTAAATGGGCAAGTAAGCAGCTGGACAAACGGCTGGGAGCTCAAGCATAAAGCCTGAGCTCCAGGGAGAAAAAGAAGTTGGTAGTACTGAGAGCATGAGACTATTCAAAGACTGAGTCTTGGGATATTCCAATGTTTGGAACTCAGGATAATGAGAAAGACTCAGCAAAAAAAAAAAACAAAATAAAACAAAATAAACAAAGCAACCAAGAAGGATCCCCCAGTGAGGCGGGCCAAAACCAGAGTAAGGAGTTCTAGAGGCCATGAAAGAATGGTGTTTAAGGAGAAGAGTAGGTAAAAAGCAGCTGATAGATCCAGGAAGATGTAGACTATTACTTAACCATTGGACCATCAAGGAGGTGAATGGGAAATTTGACAAGAGCAGGCTCAATAGGTAAGTAACAGGTAAAAGCCTAAAAGGAGTATATCCAAGAAAGATTGGAAGAAGAAGTAGCAAATATAGGCAAATATTTGGAAATGTTTACGATAAAGGGAAGCAGAGAAATGGGATAGTAGCTGGAAGAGAGATCAAGGCAAAAAAAAATTCTTTATTTCAGGTCAGAGAAATAACAACCTGCTCATAAACTGAGGTTATAATCAAATAGAAATGGTAAAACTGGTGACTCATGACAGAAAGTGGAATTACCATCAATGTTTGTTGGAGTGAGTGGGAATGAGACCTAGTGTACAAGTGGGAGGATCGGTCTTAAGTAGAAGAAGGGTCAGTTTATCCATGATGACAGGCCAGAGGCAATAAAAGGGGTCAAAAATGCAGGTATGAAGTCAGCTGTGGTGGTGAGCGCCTTTGGAATTTTTCCCTTTTTACTTTTAGTGAAATAGAAGCAAGGCTGTCAAATGAGGTTTAGGAGAGTGAAGATTTAGAGGTTTAAGAATCTAGTATATGATTTTCATCTAGCAGAGAAGAATGAAAGAACTAGGAAAATATATCAGAGTTACATATCCACACTAAGGGCTTATCTGAGGTTAGTAGTTATGAAATTAGGTTTTGACATATGAATTTGGGGGGACAGAAGCAATCAGTCTATAGTAATCATGTTTATGAGTTTCTCCAGTCATGTTCAGTTATTGGGGTACAGACACAAAATAGGTGAAATATTGAATTTAACCAAAGCTGGGATTTTGCTAGGCAGGTATGAGAAATACAGTTTCCAGAGACTTGAAAATTTATGCAAGAGATAGTTTATAATGATGAACCATGAAATTCCAATTGAATAAGGGGGATAATGAGGCCATGAAGACATTAGGGACAGGAAAAATGTTGTGAGAGCAATAGATCTTAGGTCCTGGAAATTAAAAGACAGCTGGATGTGGAGTGCTCTATGGGGTGACCTAAAAGGTGCTTGAAATTTAGTCCATAGAGGGGTCAAAGTTACAGGAAATGACAAAATATAGCTACGGGAGTGAGTGACCAGAATATAGTGGGTACAAGATTATTGGACGTGAGGTGATTCAGTAACTAACATTCCAGGATCTTGGAAAGATTATCTTTATGGAAATTGACATTTCCCAGGAACTATGATAGGAGTATTGGGAAGAGTAAATAAATCAAAGAGCTAAATAAAATTTAAGGAGTGAGTGGGGTGTTCTGGGGAGAGGTAATGACTGGGATAGTCATAATATGCCATTCATAGGTGAGGATTCCAGTTTGGAAGAGGTAACGTAAGAAGACGTGCAACTCATCTTCATGCTCTGTGGTATGTCGCCTGTGAGAGATAAAATGCTACCACCTGAGAGGGCTACTCGGCAAGCAGTAATCCCAGGGGAGAACCAGCCGAGTTTCAGTCAAGCAAGAAAAGTACACTAAGAGAGAACGGTGAATAAACAGGTAATTGTTCTGAATACTTACTACAAATCCAGGAGGGCATAGTGGAAATGTTTCAGGAGTCGGTGAATGAAAACAGTTGATGTTTGAGGTCAATGGGCATGAGGTCGTGAGCCATAAGCAGATGAGGTTTCAGGGGACAGAAGAAAGAATAATCTGGGGATTCCGGGTTTCTAGAGGTTAGTGTTTAAGTCAGTCAAAGGGATAAATTGTGCAATGCAATTACAGGGCAGCCATGAACATTGCCAGAAGGATGGGAAAGTGAAGAATATGCAGGGTCCTAGATCCACTCGTCTTCAGCCGATAAATGTGGAGATGAAGGAGCTGTGGGTTTTTACAGAATGTGTAAAATTCGTGGTTTATTTCAGTAATACCAGCAACTCTAGGGTTCATTTTCCAGTTCTTGTTGAAACGCTTTCTGCTCTTGGCTTTTATGACATGCTCACCCCATTTTTCTTCTACCTTACTGACTGTCCCTTGCCCAGTCTCCCTTGTTGGTACTACTACTTCTAATTTACCTCTCAATGGAAGGCTCTTTTCTTATCTCTTTTCTATTACCCAATTACACTACCTCCCCAAGAAAAACAAACCCACTTCCATTGTTTTAAATATAAGGCACAACTTATGATTCCTGATTCTGCATCTCCAACTTAGATTTCATTCCTGAGATACATCTTTACATTCATGTACTTGCTTGATACTTTCACCTGAATGTCTAATCAGCAACTCAAATTTAAAGTATCTAAAGCAGGACTTTTGATTCATCCTCTCATCCCCTCCCCCAGTCTTTCTAATTTCACCTAATGGTTTTGATCAAGAACCTAAAGGTCATCTTTGATTCATCTCTTTCTTTCAATCCCCAAATCAAAAACCCCAGAAAGAACCATTGGATCTACCTTCAAGCTGTGTCATAAATCCAACCGTTTCTCACCACCTCTGCACTAACATCACCATCAGGATTCAATCACAGACAATCCACTAGGGTGTGAGAGTGTGTGCATATGTGAGTGTGTGTACATGTATGAATTTAATCTTACTCAACTGAGGTGGCTGATTAATCATTCTAAAGCTACTGTCTTTGCATCTGATGCAAGAGTTTGAAGTCTACGGTTTAGATGGCAGGCACGAAGAAAACAAAATCAGTGAACATGAGGAAATCAACAAGGGTAAAATAGAATCCATGTTTGTCCCCATTGCCTCCAGCTTTAATGATGTGGGCATCCTGCAGGGGAAGCTGGTGCCTTTTACCGCAGAGCCAAACACACATACCTGGCCCACAGGTCAGAGAGGTTGAGGAAAACTCAGGGGGGGATCAAGTGGTTGCAGGCCCGGTGGCTGCCCCAGTCCAACTAGGTGCTCTAGCAAGTAAGCAACAATGTGTGTGAACTGGGAAAGTGCTACCTCACACTACTACTAAGTGCTGAAAGCAAAGTGGCTGCAACTCCACTTCTGCCCTCCAAGTCTTACAAAAAAACATCATTCGTGGCTCACATTAACCAGAAACTTATAGGAAAGGGAAATCTGAGAAACTTAGTTCAGCTTAGGCAAGCTGACGCCCTGCAAAGTCACCGCAGTACACACTTAGCCAACTTGGCACCCATGCACACCTCCCTAAAACATAGCTATATGAATTTCCAAAAAAAGACAGTAACAAAAACATGCTTCCACCTAATGAAACAGCTGTCCCATACACAAATGAAAACATGCTAACCTTTCCCCCAAATAAAGAATGCAAAGTCCCCCTTCTTTTGGGTGATGTTCAGTCTTCTAGCTATTCACATTCCTGTTATTTAAATCTTGCGTATAAAATTGACTAGTATTAACACATCCTATATTTGATGGTAATGGAATGGAAGAAAAAGAAAACAACAATATTTGGTTAACTTATACATAAACATGTCGAGTTAAGGAAGAAGAATTCCTAACTATTATGGTCTTCTTTTCTGCATTTGGTCACATCGTTGTAATTGATAATTACAGCTACTTTCTTCTACTACCTATTCCATATTCCTTTTGCACTCAGCAAGCAGCTAAGCTGGTCCTGTTCCTTGCCATATCAAAGAATTTGAAGATATATTTTAAAAGTACATGGGTTATTTTAATAGCTTTCCTATTGTTCTCTACAATCCCTGTAGCATCAGTTATAGTTCGGTTTACACCCAACAGCTAAAGTGATTATTTAAAATGAGAATCAGATCATTTAACTTCTTTGATTGAAGCTTTCCAAGGGATTTCCATTACACATAGAATAAAATTTAATAGTTACCAAGGCCAAAAGGCTCGTAAGAGCAAACCTCTACCAACCTCAGTGACTTTAGTTCCTACCAATTTCACTGTCATCCTCTAGCCCAAAGTTTCTCCACCTCAGCACTATTGACATATTGGGCCAGATATTTCTTTGCACTGGGAGTTAGTCATGCATATTGTACAAAGTTTGGCAGTATTCCTAGCTTCTACCCACTAGTTGCCAGTAGCACCTCTCCAGTTTTGACAGCCCAGAATATCTCTATGCATTGCTAAGTCTTTTAGGGGACAAAGTTGCTCCTGCTTGAGAACCACTGCTCTAGCCATATAGACCATGTCTATGTTCATGGGGCATGACAATTTCTTATTACTTTTATTACCTTAACTATACATTTATTTACTTAAGTTTATTGTCCACCCCCTCTTTCCCGAATAGAAATACCATAACAATGGGGCTTTATGTGTCTCGTTCATTCTGGTATCTATAGTGCCCAGGACAATGCTCAAAGAATCTTTATTAAATAATGAATGAACACTTCCCTCAATTTTGAATTCATTAACACCCTTGTCTTCCTTTTTCTGCTCAAATTTTTTTTAACTGAAAAAACCCAACTTGAATGTAACACTTCCCAAGGATTCTTCACCCTAAGAAAACATTGTCTATATCACTATTCAATACATGTTTTCTTTTATCCTGTTTCATATCTGCCTCCTTTGCTGGTCTATAAGCAACTTATATCTCAAGCATATCACTTGGCAACATGCTTCTTTTTAAAAAAGACTGAAATGGTTTACACTAATACACACATGTAATTTATGGTTAACAAAATGTTACAACTTGAAAATTAAAACCACAAAGAAAAAGGAGATAAATGTGTTGCTCATAAAATTAGTTTACTTCCTTCACTCAGCAGCAAATTAGGCTATGGGCTTCTTGGAATTCAGGACAAAAAAAATGAAGCTATAATAATTCATATAAAATATATCCAAAAGGCCACTTGTTATTTAAGAGGAATATTTTTCCAATATGAAATTCAAAATTGCATTTCTCATATATAGAAATATATATTAGGACACAATGTTCTCAAATTATAGTTTATAACAGATATAGAAACAGTTTCTATGGGTCACTTTGGCAGGATAAATAATGTGCCCCAAAGACCCCATTATTCCTAATCTCTGGAATCTGTGATTATTGTTTTATACAGCAAAGACTGAATATCACCTAATATTCAAAAAGATGTTAAATTAAATATATTGCTTTGGGGAGATCATGCTGAATTATCTGGGGGGAGGGCCTGAATGTAACCATAAGCACCCTTATAGGAGGCAGTCAGAGGGAGATATTGCTGCAGAAGAGAAGGTGATATAACAGAAACAGAGGGAGAGATTTGAAGATTCTATGATGCTGGCTTTGAAGATGGAGAAAGAGGTCATAAACCAAAGAATGCAACGAATGTAGCTCTAGAAGCTGAAACATGATTCTCCCCTACAACCACCAAAGGGAGCAGAGCCTTGCCCTACGACACCTGACACCTTGACTTTAGCCCAACGATACTGTGCAAAGTTTCTGAATTATAACTCTAGAACAATAAGAGAATAAATTTGTGTGGTTTTAAGCCACAAAATTTGTAATAATTTGCTACATCAGCCCTATGAAACTAATACAGCCTCTTTATTATAATGACCTATAATAAAAAATGATATCAAAGTGTAATGTTTTTAAGCAATTTTGAAGTGAAGATCATTTTGCAGAAGGGCAGATAATATTGTCAAATTGCTAAATTAATGTAAATATAGACCTTATAACCTAGAGGTGAGAATTAATCTGTGTCCTTTTAGAGTATCTCTTCTTCACATGGATTTGAGGTAGAAGGAACAATTTATTTCAAGGGAATGGGAAGTATAACTGATATACCTTGACCACATGAATTAAATAAACAATATTCTATTAAAACTTACTGTAACTATACTCAAACTACCTTATGAGGAAAAAAATAGACTTTATTGGAAGAATATTTAACTACTTGACTTAAGCATCATCAGATCCAGGGGTTTGTTCATGGTTTCATCGAGATTCTTTTTTTTTTCTTTTTGTATTTTTATTGTTGTTTAACTACAGTTTTCCCCATTTTTCCTCCACCACTCTCCCCTGTCCCACTCAACCCCACCTCCCACACTCAACCCTAGCCCCGCTTGTCTTTGTCGATGGGTCCCTTCTGCATGTTCCTTGAGGATTCTTCTCCTTCTCTTCCCTCTTTTCCCCCTTCCTCCTTCCCTCTGGTTACTGTCAGTTTGTTCTTTATTTCAATGCCTTTGGCTATATTTTGCTTCCTTGTTTGTTTTGTTGATTAAGTTCCACTTATATGTGAGATCATATGGAATTTGTCTTTTACTACCTGGCTTATTTCACTTAACATAATGCTCCCCAGTTCCATCCATTCTGTTGCAAAGGGTAGGAGTAGCTCCTTCTTTCTTTCTGCTGTATAGTATCCCATTGTGTAAATGTATCACAGTTTTTTGGTTCACTTATTTACTGATAGGCAATCAGGTCACTTCCAGCACTTGGCTATTGTAAACTGCACTGCTATGAACATTGTGGTGATTCTTTTGAATTGGCATTTTAGGATGCTTAGGGTATAATCCCAGCAGTGGAATGGCCAAGATTCTTTTTAAATCTCTCAATCTGTATTCTCTGAGAAATGTCTACTATAAAATGCAGAACACAAAAAGTCCTGATGACAGATTTACAAAAATGTGGCCATCAGGCCAGTTATTCTGCCATTTGTTGAAGCTAATAAAACAGTCTTGCTTATTGATCTTGTCGTTCCATTAAGCAGAAATGTCGCTTAAGGACAGTTGCAGAGCAAAGAGGAACCAAACCAAGCAAGGAAACAAATGAGGGACATGTAAATAAAGCTTGTCATTCCAGCATCTGGACATAATAAATAAACATCTTGGGATTTGAGGATTCAGTCTTTACTGGCATCAGTTCAGCAAAGCTATTTCTTTATGCTTATCACAAAACTCAGAGAGATTTCTTTTTGATATCAAGAGGGAAAAGTGAATTTTCATAATATATTATTGTATTAAAATAAACGGTACTGAGATGAAAATCTGACCATGACAAATGAAATACTGGACATAGGAGGAGGTATCCTGCCATATTTGAAAAGGATATTGGATCCAGTTGATTCTGCATTTGTGCCTGAGACCTAGCACTTGCTGTCTGTGCTCCCTTAGGCAAGTTATTGGACTACCCTCAGCCTCAATATTTTTAATACATAAAATATAACTAAAGATAATAATGAAACCTCTTCATAGTTTTCCTTGGAGGATTAAATGAGAAAACCGGTGTGAACTGCTTTGTACAGTTTCTGGCACATCAAATATTCAGTAAGTGGTAATTAGTAGTAGTATAAATCATTAATGCCTAACATTAATAAAGTTTTCTTAGCTAGGACTATGTGATAGCAAAAACTCCCTCAAGCTCTAATATTTCGTGTCTCTGCAACCTTAATAGCCTCCAGGTCCTACACGTCCAAACAGAAGCCAGCAAAGACTGGCTTCATTAGTAGACGAAGCTGAACTCAGAGGGTGGAGGTCCTTGTTTCCCTGTCTCAAGTCCCCGGGGAGGTCAGACTGAACGGTGTGAGTCCTCACTGCTCAAACTCTGCCCCTAGGGATTGACTCTGGTCATTATTTTGCATAATAAACATTTGTATATGGAAATCTGAATCATGACCGTTTTGTGACTGGATGGCGCCATATGACTATTTCTGGTTAATAAATTATAAGCAGAAGCGACCTGTTTTCTTGGGATTGGAATATTTAATTGTTTTTGTCACAATTCCCAGAGCACATTTTTACTCTGCAATGACATTTTGGTATGATGGCTTCCCTATCCGCATGTAGGAGATGATACCAAGAAAAGCTCCCAGCAAAACCAGGTGGGTATATAAGCAAGATGAAGACATAAACTTTTTATTTTAAGTCACTGAAATTTTTGAGGTTGCTCTTTATCACACCATAACTTAGACTATCCTGACTGATGCAGAAGTGTGGGTCTAGCGGTGGAGTGACACCACAAAAAATAATGTAAAGCTCGTGCCATTAGCTTAGGAATCAGGTTGTGGATGGGAAGGAAACCATTCTGAAGAGTTAGAAGGGTAGCTTTCCATATTATAAACTGGCAAAACATTTGGTAGAACTAATGTCTACAGTAACTTGGAAGGCCAATCATGCACTTAATGAACTTTTAGCAACAGGGAAGAAGGTGAAAAACAGAATGCTATTAATATGTATTGGTTGCTTATAGCTGTGTTCAGCAAGGTGTCGGAAAAAAAGAAAAGAGCAAAGAACTAGCCAGATTTCACACAATACAATATGCAGATAATGTACAGGGTGGGGCAAAAGCAGGTTTACAGTTGTGATTATGTGAAACATAGATTTTATTTTTGTATTATTATTTATTTATTGCATTATTTTCCACACAAACTGTAAACCTACTTTTGCCCTACACTGTATTATAGAATTCTACAATTGAAATCTATATAATTTTATTAACCAATGTCACACTAATAAATTCAACAACAATTAAAAATATAAACCTGGAAAGAAATTTGTAAGTATTGTGGAAATAATTGCTTCTCAACCTCAAATAATGAAAGATAAAATTGAAAAATGCTTTGAGAAGAAAACCTCTAATTTGCAGCAAGAATCATGTTAAGGGTGCGGTTTTTACCCTGTTGAAAAACCTCTGGCTAGATTAAGGTAGACCCAGGAAACCCTTTAATTGTATAAAATCAATTAGAAGGGGGAAAAAAAACCTAAAAGTCCTCCTAGGCTCAAAACATCTTCAACTAAATAGAGAGATAAAGGCATGGAGTAAGCAGGAAAAAAAATAAGTATCAGACATTACAATGGGTCTTGAAAAGAATTTTGAGTGTGATTATTCACAAATAAAACAGGGCAAATCAAATATTCATAACAAACCTAGGTTTCTGAGACAGTTTTTGCCAAAAGAATCATTGGTTTAGACTAAAGGAGATTGTGCTTGCTCAAGAGTTCAAGTACACTGTGGGCTCTCGAACTTTTATTGGAAAAAAACAAGCTAAGAAAATACTCATGCCCCAAGGAGGGGGCAGGCCCAACTGCCACTTTATTGTTTATTTTTTAACTTGACATTTCTGGCTTTAATCAAACTGTCATTTTTAGGGTGTCACATTTTAGGATGCTTTATGAGCATTATATTTTTTAACTTTTTTTACTTAATTATATTTGACATACAACATTATATTAGTTTCAGGACTACAACCCAGTAATAAGATTTTACATAACTTACTGAGTGATCACCTAGATAAATCTAGTACCCATCTGGCACCATACATAGTTATTACAATAGTACTGATTATGTTGCCTATGCTGTACTTTACATCCCCATGACTATTCAGTAACTACCAATTTGTACTTCAAAATCCCATCACCTTTTTCACCCATCCACCAAACCCCCTCCCATGTGGCAACTGTCAAAATGTTCTCTGTGTCTGAGTGTTTCTATTCTGCATGCTTGTTTATTTTGATTTTTAGATTTCACATATAAGTGAAATCATATGGAATTTTTGTCTTCTGTCTGACTTACTGCACTTAGCACAATACCCTCTAGTACATCCATGTTGTTGCAGAGGGCAACACCCCATTCTTTTTTATGGCTGAGTTGTATCCCATTATATATATGCACCACTCCTTCCTTATCCATTCTTCTCTTGATGGACACTTAGGTTGCTTCCATATTTTAGCTATTGTAAATAATACTGCAGTGAATATATGGCTGTATATGTCTTCAATTTAGTGTTTTGGATTTCTTCAGGGAAATACACAGAAGTGGAATAGCTGGGTCCTTCTTTGTCTCCTGTTACATAACTCTGTTTTAAACTATATGATCCAGCACAAACAATGCCTCTTTATTATTACAAAATATTTTATTTCAAAATCATAAGCATATAATTCTATAACATAACAATATCACATCCAAGCACACCAAATGACATTCTAGGTGAAATGTTCAAATCAAAACTATAAATTATTATACCCATGTTATTACCTTACCAACCACACTCAAGCAGGCATTACTTCTGTTGGACCCTGTATTTTGTCTGATATAAGTATTGTTATCCGAGCTTTTGTTAGTTTGTTTCCATTATCGTGAAGTATCTTTTTCCACCTCCTTACTTTCTGTCTGTGTGTGTCTTTCAATCTGAAGTGAAACTCTTGTAGACAGCATATGCAAGGGCATTGTTTTGTTACACATTCAGCCTTCATGTCTTTTGATTGGAGCATTTAATCCATTTGCAGTTTAAGTAAGTATTGATAAATATGTATTTCTTGCCATTTTATTGTTCATACTTTTTTTTTCTTCTTAAAGAAGATGCTTTGACGTTTCTTGTAATACTGGTTTGGTGGTAGTGATGAACTCCTTTAGTTTTCCCTTGTCTGGAAAGCTCTCTATTTGTCCTTGTTTTAAATGATAGCTATACTGGGTAGAGTGGTTTTGGTTGTAGATTTTTGCTTTCCACCACTTTGAATATTTCTTGCCTATCCCTTCTGGTATGTAAAGTTTCTACTGAGAGATCAGCTGACAGTCTTACAGGGGCTGCCTTACAGATAACTAACTGCTTTTCTCTTTCTGTTTTTAATATTCTGTCTTTGTCTTTAACGTTTAGTCTTTTAATTATGATGTGTCTTGGTATGGGCCTCTTTGGGTTCATCTTGTGTGGGATTTCTTCCCTTCCTGGACTTGTATGTTTATTTCCTTCACCAAATTAGGGAAGTTTTCCATCACTGTTTTTTGTTTTTGGTTTATGTTTTTTGTTTGTTTGTTTGTTTTTTGTTTTTACTTAGGCTTTCAATTCCTTGTTTTCTCTCTTTTCTTCCTGGTACCCCCTTGATATGAATATTGGAACACTTGAATTTGTCCCCAGAGGCTTCTTATACTGTTCTCAATTTTTTTTATTCTTTTTTTTCCTTTTTGCTGTTCTGACCGGGTGTTTTCTCCTTCTTTATATTCCAAATCACTGATTTAATCTCCTGCCTCATCTATTCCACTGTTGATTCCCTGTAATATATTCTTTATGTCAGTTAATATAATCTTCATTTTGACTGGTCTTTTTTTATGTTTTCTACCTTTGTTTTTATGTTTCCTACCTCTTTGTTGAGGTTTTCACTAAGTCTATTTTATTGAACATCCTTACAACCAGTGTTTTAAACTTTGCATCTAGTAGATTGCTTGTCTCCATTTTGTTTAGTTCTTTTTCTAGAGTTTTGTTCTATTCTTTCACTTGGGATATGTTTCTTCATCTTCCTCATTTTGGCAGCCTCCCTGTGTTTGTTTCTATGTGTTAGGTAGAGCTGCTATGTCTACCAGGCTTTGTAGACTGACATAATATATTAGATGTCCTGTTGAGTCCAGTGGTACTGACTCCTTGATCATCTGAGCTGGGCACTCCAGGTGCACCTCCTATGTGGCTTGTGTACACCATCCTGGTGTAA
This sequence comes from Mormoops blainvillei, assembly GCA_004026545.1. Taxonomy (NCBI): domain Eukaryota; kingdom Metazoa; phylum Chordata; class Mammalia; order Chiroptera; family Mormoopidae; genus Mormoops; species Mormoops blainvillei. Next base: position 63,612 of record PVJD01003095.1, read on the forward strand.
TTGAGACTTGATTGCTGTTGGCACCTCAATAGCAGGAATTTCTCCGCAGGTTGATAGGCTTCAAGAACTGGCTATGACCTCCTGTGAACACTGTGGAGGATCTACCGTGCAGGTGCTGGCTCCATGGAGCAGCACTCGCTTCACTGCGACTCAGGTATATGCTGAGTTTGCTCCTTGAGTGTGTTGCTTGTAGGTGGCTGTGTGGTACTTCAATGTGGTCTGAAACTTTCTATTCAGTGTGCTGGCTCTGGGGCCTCCTAGAAGGTATAGGCCAAAGTCTGCCGCTGCCTGTGTGCTGCCCTAGGCCACCAGCATGAGATACAAAGCCATCTGCAGATGGCTTGGAAGTGCCTTGGAAAGGCCAAGCAGCAAACCAAGGCCAGCTGCCGATGTGCTGGGCCTAGGGCCATTTAGCAAGAGGTACAGGACACACTGAGGACACACGCTTCTTGTTTGAGAGATTTTAGGAAAGTCTGAAGTATAAGCTAGGATAGGCCATTTGTATGGAAAATCCAGTGGAAATTTTTGGGGTAAGCCTGCAAGCTGAGTAGGGCACGATTTCGGGTGAATTCCATGACAACCAAATAGTATTAGTAAGGTTGATGGAGACTCAGACACAGCTCCTGCCAGTTCTGTGGGTAGATGTTTCAGCAAAGGAGAAATGGTCTCTGCCACCAATTCTGTCTATGAGAATGCTGCCCTTCCAACTCTCACCCTGATGCCAGATAATTCAGTATTTCCCATATATCCCTGGTTCCCTTTGAGCAGCTATCCCAGCACCGAAGCTCAGAAGAGTGAGTCCAAGTAAATCAGTGCACAGGTCCTTTAAGAGGAACTTGCTGGGACTCCAGAAGCCCTTTGTTTCACTCAGCCACAATCCTCCCTGGTTTTCACAGCCAGGAGTTATGGGAACTTCTCTTCCTGGCACTGGGACCCTGGGCTGCGGGGCCTGGTGTGGGGTTGAGACCCCTCACTCCTCAGGGGGAAACTCTTCAACTGAGACCCCTCCCAATTTTTAACAGCCACAGTCACATGTGAGTGTGGGACCAGCCCATTCCATATCTCTCCCTCTTTACCAGTTTCAATGTGGCTTCTTATTTATATCCTTAATTGCGGGGCTTCTGTTCAGCTAGATTTCAAGCAGATGTGAATGATGGTTGTTCCCTAATTAGTTGTAATTTCGATGTTATTGTGAGAGCATTTGAGTACTGCATTTACCTATGGTGCCATCTTTCCAACTGCCACTCCAAATCTGACCAAAAAGGATCATGGAAAATAAAAAAATCCAAGAATGTAGAGATATAGTTCATGTAGAAAATAGATAGAGAGCTATTTTTTTGGAGCAGAATTAGAGTTTAATCAAGGAATAATCCCCTCCTCCATAGAAAGCCCTAAAAATGTCCAAACAGTGGGACAGCAGAATTGCCAAGGATTAAAGTCTGCTTTGTATTTCCATTGTTCCCATTTCTAAATGGGAGTGTTTATTACAATTATCTTATTCCTGTTTCACCATTGTCTCTGGGTTCATTAAAAAAAAAAAAAGAAGAAGAAGAGCCAGATTACTTAATTCTATGACTGGAGTGGACTGCTGGGTGATTTTTCCTAGGGAGGTGGTGAGTATATTTTGCATGTGAGAAGTAGAGTTAACCAAATATTTGGTGACCAAAAGGGGAAAATGGTAAATTGTAATGTTCATTTATATCCAGTCTTTTTTTTTCAGGTACATACAAAATTGAATTTCCTGGTTCCCTGGTTTCTGAAAGGGTTCATGACTATTTCTAGCCAATGAGTTATCAAAAGAAATAGCATCTGTTGTTTCTAGGCAGGAGGTGATACAAATTTAATTATTTGTACCATTTTTCAGAGCTGTTTCCTTCTGGCAGCAAAGATCATCAGCTTTCAATCAGTCTTATCCTAGACTAAGGAGGTCACTGAATATATTACAATGCCAACTTGTGATGTACATACAGTATTAGAGAGAAAATAGTGTTTTGTTTTTAAGCCACTGAGATTTAGAGGTTGTTTGGGTGCCCTACCCGTATTGCCTTAACATTACAAGTTCTTAAGGACACCAACAGCTTTCTTCCAGAAGTGCCCGCATTGTCCTGCCTGCAGGATTTTCTCTAATATGAGAGGCCCATGCGAAGGAGGCTAGAACACCAGTTAGTTAATTCCCAAGGAGAACTCAGTCAGTGAAAGATGAGAGTCGATTGCCAGATAGCAAGTTTCCTCATTTCTTCCACAGCCCTTTCTCATGTACTCTGCAAAATCTCCCAAGATTCCCAACGGGACCTGAGCCCTAGCTACCCACGGTGTTACCTGTTCATTAATGTACCTGGGTTGGCGTCATTCTCTTCTTTGTCTTACTTCTCCACTCCCAATTCTTAGACTACTCCCAATTCTTAGAATACTTTCCATATAAACTACTTACACTCAAATCCTCAGCTCAGGGTATGCTTCTGTAGAAACAAACTACAAGGACTTCCAGCCAAGATGGAGGCATAGGTAGATACATTTTGTCTCCTCACACAACCAAAAGAACGACAACAACAAATTTAAAAACAAGAAATAACCAGAACTGCCAGAAAATCAAACTGTATGGAAGTCTGACAATCAAGGAGTTAAATAAGAAACATTCATTCAGAGAGGTCGGAGGGACAGAGATTGGCAGCCAGACCAAAGAGGATGTGTGGCAAACCTGTGGCTGGCGGACTGGCGGGGGTCCCACATTTGTATGCAGATAAACCAGGAGGAATAACTGGGGAGTGAGAGAGAATGCGCAACCCAGGTTTCCCACACAGGAAAAGAAAGCCTCCAAACTTCTACTGGTAAAAACCTGTGGGGTTTGCGGTGGTGGGAGAAACTGCCAGTCTCACAGGAGAGTTTGTTTGAGAGACTCGCAGGGTCCTAGAACGTACACAAACCCACCCACCTAAGAATCAGCACCAGAAGGGCACAATTTGCTTTTGGGTAGCAGGTGAAGCAACTGAAAGCCAGCAAAGAGCCAAACAAGAGGCATTGTTCCCTCTCAGACCCCTCCCCCACATATAGTGCCACAAGGCAATTATGTGAGTTTCCCCACCCTGCTGAATACCTAAGGCTCCAGCCATCACAATGTAATAGACCCACCAAGACAAATATATATATATATGTGTGTGTGTATATATATATATATATCCCAATGGAAAGAACAGATCAAAACTCCAAAAATAGAACTAAGCGATGAAGAGATAACCAACCTAACAGATGCTGAGTTCAAAACACTGGTAATTGGGATGCTCACAGAAATGGTTGAGTAGGGTCACAAAATGGAGGAAAAAGTGAAGGCTATGCAAAGTGAAATAAAGAAAAATATACAGGGATCCAACAGTGAAGGGAAGGAAACTGGGACTCAAATCAATGATTTGGAGCAGAAAGAAGAAATAAACTTTCCACCAGAATGGAATGAAGAAACAAGAATTCAAAAAAATGAGGAGAGGCTGAGGAACCTCTGGGACAACTTTAAATGTTCCAACATGCAAATCATAAGGGTACCAGGAGGAGAAGAGGAAGAGCAAGAAATTGAAAACTTATTTGAAAAAATAATGAAGGAAAATTTCCCCAATCTGGCAAAAGAAATAGACTTCCAGCAAGTCCAAGAAGCTCAGAGAGTCCCAAAGAAGTTAGTCCCAAGAAAGCAGACACCAAGGCACATCATAATTATATCACCCAAGATTAAAGAGGAGAAAATTTTAAAAGCAGCAAGAGAAAAGGAGACAGTAACCTACAAATGAGTTCCCATCAGACTCTCAGCTGATTTCTCAAAAGAAGCCTTACAGGGAAGAAAGGGCTGGAAAGAAGTATTCAAAGTCATGAAAGGCAAGATCCTACATCCAAGATTACTCTATCCAGCAAAGCTATCCTTTAGAATGGAAGGGAAGATAAAGTGCTTCCCAGATAAAGTAAAGTTAAAGGAGTTCATCATCACCAAGCCCTTATTACAGAAAGTGTTCATGGGACTTATCTAAGAAAAATAAGATGAAAATTATGAACAGTAAAATGACAATAAACTCACAGCTATCAACAACTGAACCTAAAAGAACAAAAACAAAAACAAACTAAGCAAACTGAGCAGAACAGGAACAGAATCACAGAAATGGAGATCACATGGAAGGTTATCAGTGGGGAGGGGGTGGGGGGAGAATGAGGGAAAAGGTACAGGGGATAAGAAGCATAAATGGTAGGTACAAAAGAGACAGGGGGAGGTTAAGAATAGTATAGGAAATGGAGAAGTCAAAGAACTTAGATGTACGACCCATGGATGTGAACTAAGTGGGGGAATGCTGGTGGGAGGGATGGTTCATGGTGGAGAGGAATAAAGGGGAGAAAAAAAGGGACAACTGTAATAGCATAATCAATAAAATATATTTAAAAAAACAGGAAAAGAAACAAACTATGACATAGTGGAACCATGTAGGGTCTTAGCTCCCAGGGAGTAATTTCATATAGAGGTAATTGCTTTCCTGCTCTCTGTATGCTACAAAGTATATTCTTTGCCTGAGAACTTTCCTTTAAAACATAAAAATAAAAATAGTAAAGATATAGTAGTATGATATTGAATATTTTTTACCTGACAATTTTACCAATAGATACTCTTTCTACATACTGCCTAAGATTGTGTCCCTGCATTTTTCTGGTTACCCTAGCCCTCTGCTGCCTCCCCACACAAAATTAATTAATTTTGCTAAGTCTAGGAGAAGAGAAGACACCATTTAAAAGAAATGCCAATATCATCTGTGGAATGAAATATCAAAAATGATGGTAAACATTTATCTCTTGAAAGAAAAGTGATTTTCTATGGATTGCAGCAAGAGAAAGTCCTGAAGCAAGAGGACACAATATTTATGGCACATTGGAAAAGAAACAGTTCAAGAGCCATACAACTCCAAACATGAGGATATATGAGAATTGGTATAGCTGGTGTTGGGAGAAAAACTTAGAGGGAGCATACCCATGAAAGAAGATACTAGACTAGGGTATACTTCATGGAGCAGAGAGAAATCGGCAACGACGGACAACCCTAAATCTGTCCACATGGCCATTGTTAATCAAAATGGGAGCCAAGTCAATGTACAACAGACCTTCTGTTGCCGTTCAAACAAGCATATGAATTTCCTGCAGGATGGAGTCCCATTAACTTACTGCAACCACCAGAGTAGCACCTGATTCCCTTTGACACTTCAGTGATTGAGTGAGAGTGCCACTTGCCTGGGCTAATATTGTGCTCAGACTTTTCCTAAGTATAGTGACTCAGAACATTCATAAGTTCCCCACAGCAATGATTTGATCACCTGAATGTGCAAAACAGATGGAGAAAATAAAGGAAAACCTCCACTGCAAATCTGTACCTGAATGGGGACTAAACAGTATCATGTCAAGATTTTCCTCTGCCTCTGGCTAGAATGGTGAAATCCACCAGTATTATACAGAGGCTATCTGGGAGTGTGTAAAATACATTGGCATCAATACAATGAAATGCAGACCTGAAGCTTACTGATCCCCAATAGCTATTAGCATAAGGTACAAATGATAACTTTAGCATATTTTAGTAGATAAATCAAGTGTTGGCCCAAGCATGACATACAAAAATTTTTCCCACCAAGTTAGGCAGTCTCCACAGTTATAAATTTATTCATTATTTATTGCATAGCTAATGTGCTATTTCTATATGGGTGGTAAGAATCTTCTGGGTATAAATATTGTTTTGGTACAGGATGCTTTTCTTTGGTATTTTTACTTTACCTACACTCATTAATTGGGGGATTTAAATTAAATACATGTACTAATTAATATCTAATCCATATTCTTAGTGTAGCTCTTTCATCAGATCTCCAGACCTAGATATCTAATTGCTTACTAGGTGCATCCACTTGGATGTCTAATAGTCGTCTAGAATGGTACCCAAAAGAGATTTGTTCATCACTGCTCATCAAGCTGGCTCTGTCACAATTCTTCCTATTCTGGCAAAATGTCAAAATCCTAATCCTTCTGTGTTGGTTTTGCTTTGCTTCACACTGCAGATCCAAATTATCAGGATGTTCCTTTGGATCCATTGCCAAAATGTGTCATCAAATTGACCACTTTGCCCCAACTCCACTAAACCTTAGCCTAAGCCACAAGCATCTTCCACCTTGATTACTGCACTAGCCTCTTCACTGGTCTACCTGGCTCCTTTCTTGACATACTACTGGTCGGGTTCTGCACAGGAAACAAAAGTGATCTTTTAAAAATGGAAACAAGGTCATATCACTCCCCTGAACATAGTTTTTAAATATTTTCCAACTACTCTTGGAATAGAAAAATACATTCCTCTGTCCTACATAATTGAGCCTCTTGGCACTCATTATTGTACTAATTTCCCTTAAATTGACTGTACTTGAACTATCTTTGTCTTTCATTTTTATCTCAGAGTCTCTACAGTTGCATTTCTCTCTTATTTAGGTTTCCCACTTCCTCTCTTGTTTTAGATCTCAGCTCAAGCACTTGTGCATCTCCACACCCCAGCTCAGTCTGTAGTCCTTACTTTAATTTCTCCACAGAACTTATCACTATTGAAAATTATGCTTATTATAGTGTATTTATTCATTGTATGCTTATTGTCTGTCACTCTTCGCTAAAATGTAAATTACATGAGGTAACTTGTTCTGTTTTCTGTTGTATCCCTAATATCTAGAACAATGATTAACACTTGCAAGTCCCTCAGTAAATGTTTTTGAATTACTAAAAAGATGATTTACTGAGCTATTTCAAAATTTTATTGATTTTGATATATGCATATCACCAGAGAGTTGGTTACTATGCAAATACTTGCAAAAGCAGAAACGTTGTGTATAACAAATAATCTTTCCCCTTCTCTAACTATTGTCCCCCCATCCCATCTCCAGGCCTCAAGAAGTTCATGTCTACTAAGTTTAATCACAGGATGAATTTACTTCTCTCCACCACAGAAATGAGAATAGACTTCAAAAAATGTAAGAGCTTTAGTGAAGCTATATAAAAGTGAAAATAATTTCCTTTTTCTTCATACTCCCCTCCTTTACCTGGCATTTCTCTTTATAAGTTAAAGATCTGTATATGGCCTTTTAAAACCTTTCTCATGTTGAGATTCTAATGAGAATAATAAACATTTATATTTGTATGTAGGTTTTTATAACAGATAAAGCAGTATCGCATATCTAATTTAATTTCTTTAACAATTGCCTTAGGTGGTATTATAGTAATTACTGCCCATATTTAACAAATAATGTGATTGAAGCTATAAGAGGTTATCCTAGTTTGAACCTTAACAAGTGATGTTGCCTGGAGTGGAATCTAGTTTTTCTCATTCCCAACCTTTTTCCCACTACATCTAGTATTATAAGCCCAAAACATATTGGCCCAGAATATGTTAATCATTAAACAGATGTGGAACTTTATAAAATATAGCCTAATATCAATAAAATGTCCTCAGGAGTCTTTCAATAAACCCAGTGATGTCCTTTATACTTTCAGTGAAAAAAGTAATCAAGTAGGTGAGACTCTATGAACAAATTACTTATTTTCATTCTAGCTTTCTGAACTGTTGGATCTAGGGCTGATATTCCCATGAGTCCTCATCAATGGATTATGTCTAACTGCACAACCATAGAAGGGCTGGATCTGGATAATGAGACAGAATAAGACATGTGCAAGATGTATTAAATCCCAGTAATAAGAACTAGGAGAGCTTAAGCATTGTGTGAGCTCTCACATTCGTCACTATTTTATTGCATATTCTTAGGCAGTTATATACCTTTTTTTAACTTTATCTGACTCAATTTTATCATGTAAAAAAAGAGGAGTAGGAAAACATATTAGTCAACTCCCACTAGATTAGACTATGTAACAATAACCTCCAAATCTTAGTGACTTCAAATAACATAGGTTTGTATCTTGCTCATGCTACATATGAGCTGTGGTTCACATGTAGTTATCTATGCCATGAATTATTCTTTCTGAGATACAGGCTAAAGAAACAGCTTATGCCTGAAAAATGTTACATTCGTAACACTGGGGAATGGACAATGGAGAAAGTCAAATGTCCAAGCCTTTTACCAATGCGTGTTCTCTTCGGGGGAGAACAGAAAATAATTGGAAGCAATAAATCAATCTAATCTACCACATAAGTGAACATACATTATAATATTAATTCAAGAACTAAATAAGTAAATTATTGTAAAATACTTAACACAGCCTAGCATGTTCTCAATCTTTATGTAGACATGAATACATAGATTAGCTTGAGATAATTATTTCTCTCCTGGCTCCAATTCCCTGCTGAGCTATAAATATTGGCAGTAGGGAAACAAGACTGGGGGTATTCTGGGCAACATTGTGGTGTATCATGCAGAGACCTGACTTCTTTGAAAGATGAGTAGTTGTGTTAAATTAGAACTTTTATATCAACACTGCAATATTCCACAGATAAAAATACTAGATCAAGTATGACATACTAAGAAGATACTATGCTTATAAAGGTGTACCCCTTTTTTGCTTTCCTGTGTGTATATATCTTAGAGTCTCTTAGACTCACAAAATATTCTCAGAGAAATAGCCTAATTTTATTTGGGGCTTCTGGATTTAGGTGTCTTTTTTTTCTCATCTCGATTATGACCTTCTCTAGTCTCTTTATTCCTTTCCACCTGTCATCTCCTTACTCCTACTCCCTCCCTGTGTCTCCTTTAATATTTCCCTTATTCTCTTTAAGACTCACTCTTTTGAAATATTTGTTGACACTATGCCCTACTTAATTTATACATAAGTAGGTCTTCTCCCAAGCCCTGATTAGTCAGAATTGTAATTATGTGTTTCTCTTATTGCCTGCTAATTGTAGATACATTTCTAGAAAGGCAAAATGTTGAATTACAGGTTTAATCACATTGTACCAGAGAAAAAGGAAAATGTATTCTTTCACATTAATTGAATCTGGTTGTATAGATTTTTATGCACAAAACCCACAGTTTCCATTTCTTTGTCAAATACACTTACTTCGTCACTAGAATCATTGAAGTTTATTATGCCAAACTCTTTCATTCCACACCTGCTAATGTCACTGATGCTGTAGTTTTGAAACGCCAGGTATTATATCAGCCTAAAACCCCTTCCTGTGCAAATGCATTATAAGCTATTGCCTTCTCTCTGACCCTACTATCCTATCACACGCTACATATTTTGGACCCACTCTAGCCTTCTCTGGCTGAGAGACCCCACACCATTTTTCCAGTTATAGACTAAATGTTTGTATCTCTCCAAACATTGAGTCCCTCATCCCCCAGTCTGATGATATTTGGGAATGGGGTAGTTAGGTTATGGTAAGACCCTCACGATGGTCCTCACAGGAAGAGACACCAGGAATTTCTCTCTCTCCTTTCCTCTCCTCTCCTCACTTCTCCTCTCTTCTGTGCTCTATCTCTCTCTCCCTCCCTCCCTCCCTTCCCCCAGCCTGTGAGGACACAGTGACAAGGCACCTATCTGCAAATTAGGAAGGGAGTCCTCATCGGGAACCAAATCACTGACACTTTGATCTTCTATCCACAAGAACTATGAGAAAATAAATTTCTGTTGTTTAAACCACCCAGTCTGTGGTATTTTCTATGGTAACCTGAGCAGACTACGATACCTCTTTTCTACAATTAATCAACGAGTGTGAGTTTTTTGAGAATAGAATAATGCTGAGAATAGACATCTAGAAAATGTCAACATTTAAGGAACAGGCAAAGACCAAAGAGACATGAAAGGAATCCAAAAAGACAAAGTCCAATAAAAATTGTATAAGGGAGTTTCAAGAGTTAGGGAGATGAGGAGCTTCTGGCTGTGGCAAGGTAAGCCCTCTCCACAAAATAAGGCCTATAACACTCTGTGAAATTGTTGAAAAAAACAAATGTAAGGCTTTGGAAATCAACAAAAGGCAGAGAGTGAACTGAGTATTTATTCTTAGAGAAAACTGCTATAGCTCAAATGAGATCAGTGAAAACCTGCAGCCTTCGTGGCTGGGACATACCTACCATACCCACTCTCGCTTCCCAGAACAGTAACATGAGCAATAGTTTTATCATTGTATCTGGGACACCCAGAAGCTTGGCTGAGAAAGTGGGTATACTTGGTTTGAGGGGCAGGGTGAAATGGATGGATGTTAGATTTATGGGCTAAAGGTGGTGAACTTGATCAAAATATGTAGACAAATTTTTATCTTTGTTAGGTTAAGCCTGTGGTTCTGGTTGGAGAAAAAATGCAGACAAACTAGAAATTTAGCAAAGAGATGCTGGGAGCCATGGAAAACCTGGACAAGCACTCTACACATCCCTCGCTGACTGAGAGAGTACGTGCAGGTCAAGGAGATGCTGAAAAGAGACTACAGAACAGGAGACGGCAAGGGAAACTTAAGTGGCTGAAATTTGCATGCACTCCCAAACCCATACAAATAAAATGGGCAGGGAATATAGAAGCCTTGTGGTCTTGGTGAGTTTGAGCACAATTTCTGCCTAAATAACAGACTCACCAGTGGTAATGCAGATACAGGAGAATGTATAATTAAGAATTAAATTCTAAGCAGAGATTTCAACAGCCACATACTGCAGTGAAGACAGATTTTGCAGTTTAAGCCCAGACTAGTTACTTTTTTTAAGTATCAGAAAAATAAATCAGAATTTAGAGTTGGTATCATGTATTACTAGAAATGTATCATTTTCAGAAAAAAATCATGAGACATGCAAAAGCACAAACAAGATTTTTGACCAAATTCAGAGGGGAAAACACAGTTAATAGAAAATGATGTTGAGTGAGCTCAGTTGAACGTGTCAGACAGATAATTCAGAAATGCTACATATGTTCAAAGAATTAAAGTATTTCTAAAAAACTAAAGAAAATATGATGATAATAACTCAACCAAGAATTTCAATAGAGAAATAAACACTATCAAAAATATTTCAATGTTGATGCGTACCATAACTGGAAAAAAAAAAACCCTATTAGGTGGGCTCAATGAAAAATGTGAGATAGCAGAAGAAAAGAATGGTATATAGCAATAAAGATAAATAAAAATTATATAATTCAAAGGCTAATGAGAAAAAAACTAGAAAAAAATGAAATGAGCTTCAGAGACCTGTAAGGCACTAACAATACCGATATTTGTATAATGGGAATTCCAGGAAAAGAAGGAAGAGAGAGACAAAGTGACAGAAAATATTATTTGAAAAAATAATAGTTAAAGACTTTTCAAATTTCATAAGAAATATTAATCTACTGATCCAAAAATCTCAACCAACACCAATAGAATAAACATAGTGATAATCACAACTAGAAAAGTCATAGTCAAATTCTAAACTACAAAAAAAAGAAAATCTTGAAAGCATCAAGAAGAAAATGACTTACCACAATACAATTAACAGTGGACTTCTCATCAGAAAAAATGAGAGCAAGGAGGCTGTGAAAGGACATATTCATTAGGAAAAAAATCACCCCAAACATTCTATAGCTCCTAAAACTACCCTTCAAAAGTAAAGATTAAATAAAGGTACACATTTTTTTTAAGAGTAAAAAAATGTTGCTAGCAGAATTGCCCCTCAAGAGATAATGTTCTTCAGCCTGAAATAAAAAGGCACCAGGTGGGAAATCTAGCCCATGGGAAGAAATAAGCCTGAACAGACATTGTAAGTATCTGATACATGTCAGCATCTAGAGTAGATACAATGTTTCATCTAAAATGTTCAGATTTCATCAACAAAAACTATGAGACATACAAAGTAACAGGAAAATATGACCAATACTAAGAAAAAAAGTAGTTTTTCTTCTCTTAATCAAGTATGATTATTTAAAACAATATTTATATATTTTATTGTTGTGTCATAACATATATAGGTGGAAAGTATATCACAAAGGAGGGGAAAGAAATAGGGCTGCGTCATAGCAAAGTTACTGTATATAACTGGTATTGTCAGTTTTTACCTGAGGTAGATTACATAGGTTAAATATGTACATTGTAATGTCTAGAATAAGAATTAAGAAACTGACTCTTAAGAATATAGCTAAAACAAATAAACAAGATTGTACACTAACAAATATTTTTTAAACACAAAGAAGGAAGTAAAAAAGGAAAAGATAAATAAAAATCAAATGAGATACATAAAAAAGACTGAAAAATGTCAGATGAATGCCCAACATATAAAAAATTACACAAAATATGTAAAGGTTATTCATTCCAATCAAGTCAGATATTATCAGACTGGATATAAAAACAGAACGATTTCTCTGTAAGGCATACAACTTTAGATTCAAAAACACAAACAGGGTGAAAATACAAAGATAGTAATACGTATACTATACAAACTAATCATAAGAGAACTGGAGTTAATATCAGACAAAATAGACTTTAAGACGAGAAGTATCACTGGGGACAAATTGGATATTTTGTAATGATGAAAGAATCAATATATCTGGAAAATATAACAATTATTCATCGATATGCACATAAGAAGAAGTTTCAAAATACATGGTGCAAAATTATATGAAAGAAGACAATTCAAATATTATAGTTATATATTTAAAGTCTATCTACAGTGGTAGAAATAAGGATTAGGACTACCTTTGTGGAGGAGAGGATAGTGATTGAAAAGAGGCAAGAAGGAAAACCTCTAGGTATCTGTAACTTAATTTCTGTTCTGGCTGTTGTAAATTGTGCTCACACTTTTTATATTGATGGAGCTGCACACATACACTGTTCAGTTTTCTGGGTGTGTGTTATACTTTAATAACTATTTTGGCAAAATTACAAACCATAGTGGACAGATTTAAAGAAGAACTGAAGGCAGAAGTAAAGAAATTGAAGGGAAAAATAAATATAATAGTTACAACAGGCAAGGGAGACAAAGAGGTGGAAACATGAAAGACAGTAAAAGATAAGGCCATTAATACTCATAGAAAATTTGCCAAAGGGACAAAAAACCCTTAAATAATCTTAACTATTACAGATATTTAATGAATAGTCATTATAGATATGTTCCATCTATTTTAACAAACAGAAAAGCTTAGTCTTACACAACTCTTCCATAGAATAGAAGAGGAACATTTTACACACAATGGAGATTTGACATGTGACATGCTAACCACTGGAAAACAGTTGAGAAGGAATGAACTCTTCAATAAACTTACTGTGACAGTTGGGGACTAAACTTAAGAAGTAACAGAATTAAACAGAGAAGACAAAACAATCTCAGAACTAAAGCACAATGTTATTTTAGGGTTTTCTCCAAATGTAAATATTGTCATTGTTACTTTTTTCCAATTCAGGCTATATTTCTATATCTATACTTAGGTACAAATCTAATATTTAAAGTAAGAAAATCAGTCTGTAATCATTGAATCATTGCTGGAGTATCGCTCCTTGTAGTTGTCATTGTCAAAACATTCATTTCATACCATTCTTTTTATCCCATGAAGAATCCCCCTGTGCCCTGGCTGGCATGGCTCAGTGGATTCAGTGCCATCCTGTGAACCAAAGGGCCGCCAGTTCAATTCCCATTCAGGGCACACGCCTGGGATCCAGGCCAGGTTCCCAGTAGGGAGTGCGTGAGAGACAACCACATACTGATGTTTCTCTCCCTCTTTCTCCATCTCCTTCTCTCTCTCTACAAATAGATAAATAAAATCTTAAAAAGAAAAAAAGAATCCTCCTGGACTTGGTTAATTGCAACACCTACTGGGATGTTGTATCTGTGGTACTGGATATTTAAGACAGCTTTACCTGTGCCATGTGACTGCAGTTCCTTGTTTATCTTCTTGCCGTCGTTGGGCAGAGTCTCAGTGAAACAGGGCTCCCTTGTGATCATGGGATAGAGGACCTTGGCTCTAGGAAAATTATTTGAACTGGTTTACAAGACAGTTGTGGCTTCCAATCAGAATTCATGCAGTTAAAGAAAACTATACTTCTCAATACATATAAAGAATAAAAAGAAGCTATAAAATATGAACAGTAAGGAAAAGATATTGCTTAGTTTGATTTGGAGACTAGTGAGACATGAGTTATATCTGTGTTTAATTATCTGTAGAGGAGAAAACAAGAAAATCAACTGGTTTTTGCCTATAAAGAAACAGTCAATGCTTACAGTTATATTTTTATTCAAAAGAGCTCTAACTTAATTGCTTAAGTAATTATTCTATGTTATTTGCAAAACAAACAGATAAAACCCCCAGAAATGCTTGTCAGTTATTGCCCATGGAATTTTATTTAAATTAGGTTACATTTCAGTCCATTTATTAAAGGATATGCCATTTACATTTTAGAAGACATAAGCTAATATCAAATATAGTGTAAAAGTTGTTCACCTCAAACCCTGATGGCCCTTTGTCAGCTCCTGTTGGATAGAAGAAACACTGTAGATCCTCACAGCATATGCCTGGGTATACAGCTCAGGTAGGGCTGTAACTGAATCAATACAACTTTGTAGAAAACACAGAGAAACTGCTCTTTTTGAGCCTAGAAGCTAAGCAAACAATCATTCTACTTCATAAAAAAGGACATGACATAATTGATTAAGGTCATTCTGAAGTTTATGGAGTCACTGTGTTTGCACAAAGAGCAAACACCTGCTCTCTGTTATAAATGGAGCATCAGTTGTATTTTGGAAAACCCATGGGCAAGTGTGGAGACACAGGCATACCAAAAGCACATGCAGGCATTAGGGCAGACACTTAACTGCCTACTACAAAAGCAGCAAGGCTAAATTTGTCTCAACTAATGGATCAATAAGTTGACAGTCCCTTCCAGTTTACAGTGCTTCCTGAATCCTTATGTTCTTTGTTTCCCTATCATCATCGAGCTCAGGCCCTCATTTCCTTTTCTTTGAAATACTGACTTGGAAAATGGTAATGGTCTTATTCCTATTATCGCTGCCCTCCACACAAATGCTAAACTACCTTGCTTAAGTTCATGTTACACAGTCTGATCGTGTTATGCCTATCCCCCCAAACTTTCCATGGCTACCTCATGCTTTTTATTCTTTCACGGCATATCCTCATATTCTAGTCTAATCTCTCACTACCTATATTCTCCCCCAAATTGTATTACCTACAGATTGAATTAGCTGGAATGTCCTATTTTCCTTTGCAAATTAAAAATCTCTACTCATCCTTTAAGATTCACTGTGTTTGCCTTCTTTTGCCTATTTCCATGATAGGCTCCAAAGCTCAACCTACCACACCTCTCCATATGTAAAGTTGATCATGTTGTATTCTAGTTATTTATGTTTATGTCTGTTTGTACTTCAAAAAGTGAGCACCTTGGATTCATGAGCTACCTCATTAATTGGAATCCCCAGTACCTGTCCCAGTTCCTGGAATATAGAATGTTTAATAAATGTTTGTTCAATCAAATTTAAATCAATACTGAGGGGACACACCTTTTTATTTTTAATTGCCTATATCTGGAAATACCTCCTATGCTTGGTGAACTTCCTAAACTAAGAATCTGTATGGGGAAGAGAGTCTCTTGCCGTTTATTGGGGTTAAAATTGACTTGCTTTCCTGGTTCACCTTAGCACCAAAGTACAGATTATGACTCAGCATCCACCAATTTGACAAACATTCTGGTCTTCAAAGGAAGGAGGAATTTTTGAGAATTCTTTGTAAGAGTCGTGGTTTACACAGGATTAGTTTTGAGGGTAGCCGTGGCCATGGCACCTGATGTAGTAGTATGTGGTTTGTCATGCCAAAATGTGTTGAGACTGTTTTGTGATGTGATTTGGAGCATTGCTTTGAGTTGCCTCTCAATTTGACCCTCAGCATTCCCAGGGATTTATTTCTTTTTACCAAACTCAAACAAACTTTGTTTCTATTCCTTGCAATAAAAGGAACTTTCATGGATACAGAATTCCTACCATTTCCTACCCGGGTAGTTTTGGGTAAGTCTTTCTCTTTGTTTGTAATGCCCTCCCTTGCCTATAAATTCTTACCTGTCCTTAAAGATCCATCAAAAAGGTCATTTTCTCCATGCATCTATCTTGACCTTTCCAACTTGATAACTTCTCCCATCCTCTCTCCTGTCCTTCTCCTCCTCCTCTTCCCTCTCCCCTCCCTCTTCTCCTTCTTCACTTCCTCCTCCTCCTTCTTCTCATCTCCCCCAACTCTCATTTGAACTCCAAATCCTTTTTAATATGGTTCTAATAGTATTATGCTCTAATCACAAAATAATGTGTATATTACATTTATCTGTTTGATGACAGAGATTTACACTGTAATATGCTGATAGTGAACAGTTGGCACTTGGAGGGAACATGTATACCTATATTTGTCTACCTATAAATAGATTAGATAGATGTATGTATGTTTATACATACACAATTTATATATACACACATTTATTATGAATTTTACTGATGCATAATGTATACAAACTTACAAACACTAATAAAGTATATAACTTTGTTGTAAACTTCATATAGCCAATCAACTCTCAGAAAATACTTTGACTTGCCAAACTCTTATATCCATGACCAAACAACTGATGAGTAAGTGTATTTCTGATGTAAATGTTGCTTATTTTATTTATTCTAACAAATAAGATGAAAGTGATAAGATAGTCATATGTTGGAAGTTTACTAATTTTCAATGACATAAGTGAGTTCTTTGCTGATCTGGAAAATAGTTTTGAATACCAGAAAATATTTTCAATCTTTTGTGCTATTTACATGTAATAGTTATAGATATGACATACTTTCAAGTTTAATCTGTATTATAACATTTTTTCTATAACTTCCCTCAACAACCAACAAACAGTAAATCACATCCTGAGGTGTAGTGTTTATAAATTTCCATATTGTAAATATTCCCACCATGGCTGATTTCAAACAATGAAAGTAAGGCCACTCAATGCAAATTTGGGAAACAATGTGCAGAAACACACTTTTATTTCCACAAGAAAGATTTAGTAGATATAAATAACATTCAATCAGACTTTCAGCCAAGGTGGAGGCATAGGTAGATACACTTTGCTTCTTCTCACAACCAAAAGAAAGACAATGACCAATTTAAAAAACAAACAAACAAACAAAAAAACAACCAGAACTGCCAGAAAATGGGACTGTATGGAAGTCCAACAACCAAGGAATTAAAGAAGAAACATTCATCCAGACCAGTAGGAGGGGTGGAGATGGGAAACTGGGGCAGAGAAGACACACCACAAGGTGGCAGCTAGCAGACCAGGTGGTTCCACATTCATGTGCAGTTAAACTGGGAGGAATAACTAAGGAGCAGGACAGACTATGCAACCCAGGGTTCCAGCGCAGGGAAATAAAGCCTCAAAACCTCTGGTTGTAAAAATCTGTGTCAGTTGTGATGGCAGGAGAAACTGCCAGGCTCAGAGAAGAGTCCACTGGAGGGACCCACAGGGTCCTAGAACTTACACAAACCCACCTACCCAGCAATGAACACCAGAAGGTCCCAATTTGCTTGTGGGTAGTGGGGGAAGTGACAGAAAGGTGGGGCAAGAGCCAAACAAGTGGCACTGTTCCCTCTCTGACCCCTCCCCCATATACAGCACTATAACACAGCAAAGTGGGTTGCCCTGCCCTGGTGAATACTTAAGGCTCTGCCCCTTACAACATAACAGGTGCACTGAGACAAAAAAATATGGCTCAAATGAAAGACTGGATCAAAACTCCAGAAAAAAACTAAGCAACAAGGTGATAGCCAACTTATCAGATGCAGAGTTCAAAACACTGGTAATCAGGATGTTCACAGATATGATTGAGTATGGTCCCAAAATAAAGGAAGAAGTAAAACCTATGCAAAGTTAAATAAAGAAAAATATACAGGGAACAAAGAGTGAAGGGAAGGAAACCCAGACTCAAATCAACAATTTGGAACAAAAGGAAGAAATAAACATTCAACCGGAACAGAATGAAGAAACAAGAATTCAGAAAAATGAGGAGAGGCTTAGGAACGTCTGGGACAACTTTAAACATTCCAAGATCTGAATCATAAGGGTGCCAAAAGAACAGGAAAAGCAAGAAATTGAAAACTGATTTGAAAAAATAATGAAGAAAAGCTTCCCCAATCTGGTAAAGGAAATAGACATGCAAATTCAGGAATTTCAGAGAGTCCCAAAGAAATTGGACCCAAGGAGGAACAGAGAGACACATCATAATTAAATTACCCAAGATTAAAGATAAGGAGAGAATCTTAAAAGCAGCAAGAGAAAAGGAGACAGTTACCTACAAAGGAGTTCCCATAAGACTATCAGTTGATTTCTCCAAAGAAACCTTATAGGCAAAGAAGAGGTAGAAAAGAAGTATTCAAACTCAGGAAAGGCAGGGACCTACATCCAAGATTACTCTATCCAGCAAAGCCATCATTTAGAATGGAAGGGCAGAAAAAGTGCTTCCAAATACGGTAAAGTTAAAGGAGGTCATCATCACCAAGCCCTTATTATATGAAGTGTTAAAGGGGACTTATCTAAGAAAAAGAAGAAAATCAAGACTATGAACAGTAAAATGACAACAAGCTCACAACTATCAGTAACTGAGCCTACAAAACAAAAACAAAAACTAAGCAAACAACTAGAACAGGAACAGAATCACAGAAGTGGAGATCACATGGAGGGTTCTCAGTGAGGAGGTAAAGGGGTGAGAATCGGGGAAAAGGCACAGGAAATAAGAAGTGTATTTGGTAGATACAAAACAGACGGGGAGGTTAAGAACAATATAGGAAGTGGAGAAGACAAAGAACTGAGATATACAACCCATGGACATGAATTAAGGTGGGGGTGGAATGCTGGAGGTGGGATGCAGGGCAGAGGGGGATAAAAGGCAGAAAGAAATGGGACAACTGTAATAACATAATCAATAAAATATACTTTAAAAAAGATATAAATAACATTCAGGAACATTGAGAATGGTAAATGTTAGAAAAATAATTAGGAAATGATGACTTCTGAGTATCCTTTTACTTAATGTAATTTACATAACTATATGTTTATATAATTTAATGTTTAAGTGACATTAACAAGCTAACAGAACTTTAGAAAATTTCATAATTAATGTATATATGATTGTATAATCCAGCTTCAACTTGCCACTCAATTATTATAGTTCCAGAACCTGTACGAGGCACTCTGGGGATACAGAGTAGGTGCTAAGATTTAATTTAAATTAGTTTAGACACAATTGGATGGTTTGGCACATACCTGATCAGAGTTTATCATCTGTAGGCCCTGCCCGGACATTTTCAAAGACAAGAACAAGATCTGAATTCACTCTGGGCTCTGTGACCTGAGGAATGAGCTGGTACAGTAAGTTCCTGGGACTCAACACTGCCTTGGAGATAACAAGGAGTGGAGGAGAAAGAGTTTTCTCCAATAGTTGCCTTGAAACCAACACAACCACCAAAAAGTTGCATACTGCCTTTGTACTCTACAATGGCTCCTGGCGACTATATGTTCCTTGAATGTTTTGACTCTATTTTTGAATTACCACTGGAAGTCTAAAATACCATAGGCCCCCAATATTTGAAATGGTAGAGTGCAAAGGATATTATACAATGGTTACAATTTTGCAACAGAGAAGATCTGTATTAAAATCTCATTTTACCCTTACAAATGTAATCTTTAAGTCATTAACCTAAGTGAGCTTACTTACTGAGAACTAAATTATTTGCTCTTTTAAGAAATCAATAAAAATCAAGTAAATTAAAATTAAGCACAATCAGGGATTCAGTTGTTTGGTGGACTGCATATGCACAAAGATATTGTACAATAGTTCCTCCTCCACCACCCTCCACACACACATCAAAATGCTACTTTTATTAAGGGAGAAAACATTATATTTCTTACTTCCAGTCATCTTTCCCCTTCTTTATGTCTCATAGACTTTTAATATCTGGATAACACATTTTTTATTTCATTAATGTGATTGTGCCTTGTCCTTTAATTGCTTAATATTTTGTATATGTTACTTTCCCCCTTCTTCATCCTCCTCATCACTTTCTATCACATGTCGACTCTAGGCAAGACTGCAAAATCTCCTGAAGATTGAAATTGGAACAGAAAAATTACTTATGGACTTTTACCATTTATAATGTCTAGTAAAAGATTAGACATATAGTCATTGAAATGTATCTGAAGAAACTGATTTCTGAATCCTGTAGAAAGGAAAGTACTCCTAAATAAAACCTTCAGGTTTTCAGGTTAGAGTGGTGACTGTTGGAGAATATCTAGCTTCCCTTCCAAGGAAGCCAGATTTCATTCACAGCTGGAGGTAGTGATCTTGGACAGGAGGTTGTCTCACCTGCTTCATTACCTAACAAATCCATAGTATAGCAGAATATATAATCCCAACTCCGGGCCTTTTACACTTGCCAACCAAACCACGGCATCATAGGCAATGACCCAACACATATTTTTCAAAAATGATAAATGCATATTTTCCTCACCTTTTCTGCTTTTACCATAACCTTTTCTAAATGATCTAAAAATATTAAGAAAAATTCAAAACAGTGAACACTTCATTGACCTATGTGAAAGGAATAGCGTTATACAAAAGGAAAGATTTTCTGATGGTTTTTCACATTAACTTTAAATACTCAAAACTGAGTATGATGAGCCTGCGTGTAAAAATAAATGTACGTCTAGTCCGCTGGAGACAAGTGGTGCCAAAGTTCAAACGACGTTCCTGAGCATCTTCACAAGATTCGAAGTCATTCTTTGTTATTAATGTTTACATACAAATTTGCACGGTTAATTTTATTTATTTAATTATAATTTATTTTTCTATTGTGATATAATTTGCATGCAACATATCCTAACTTCTCAGTTCAGTAACCTTTAACAATTATATACACCCATGTAATCACCAATTAAGAGAAGATATAGAATATTTTTATCACTCCAGAAAGTTTTCTAACAATCGTTTGTAGCCAAATCTCTCCCAGAAGAAATTACTTTCTGACTAATGACATAGGTTTGTATTACCTGTTTTAGAACCCTATATATTTTGGATCATACAGTTTGTATTCTTGTGTATGGCATTTCAAAACTCAGAACAATGTCTATGAGATTTAACCATATGTGAGGATATCAGTAGCTTTTTCTGTTCATTGTTGAGTAGTATTACATTGATAAACATAAGTTTATTTATTCATCCTCCCCTTCCTGGACATTTAAATTGTCTCGGGGTTTGACTATTATGAATAAAGCTGCTGAAAACATTCTAGCAAAAGTCATATTGTGGAGAAAAGCTTTTCTTTCTCTTGGCTATATTTATTAGTGAAGAATTGCTAAATTGTAGGATAGTTATGTCTTTAATGTTCTAAGAAGCTGGAAAATGTTTCCCAAAGTGGTGGCGTTACTGAGCAAAAGAAGGCGGGGTTTGCCTTCCTGTTGTCACAAAAACCAAACACGTGAGGTAGGTGCTGATGCAAAAACAAAGATTTTTTGCTTGGATGCTGCACCATTTTGAAGAATTAGGGACACCCTGTCTCAAAGCTCATCTCCCCCACAAAACCCAGACAAAACCCAGCCAGCCACCCTCAGCAAGACCAGAACAAAAGGCAGTGCCGAATTCCTGCTCCATTTTGAAGGGCCGTCGTTTGGAGCCCGAGGTGGCTGCTAAGTGGTCATCCAGGTAGCTTAACTTGTTCCGAGCTGCTGTCTGGCTTCATTTCCCTACTGGAGGCTGCATGTGGAGCTGGCATGGCCATGGTCATGTGTCTGCTAGGGCCACAAGATTGTGTGCTGCCAGACAGGAAAACACTTGAACACACTGGTGAGTGCTTCACCAGTCACAGAGAGATAGAGAGAGAGACTCCCTCCTAGAGGCATGGGCAATGTGACTACTAGGGTCATGTGGCCCACGGAGGGTACAGGCCAGTGTACCACCCAAGTGCAGGTCTGGAACAGAGAGCAATGAACAAGAGCAGAGACTGTCAGAGGAGCCAGTAATTAGTAAGAGAGAAAGAGTGTTTCTTTGTTCCCTTGGGGCTATCTCCATCCAGGTGCTTTCTTAGAAAGACCAATTAATTTCCTAAAATTTGTCTGCTTTGGGTGGCCCACCCCTCAACCAATCCCTTCTTCTCCCTGGCTAGACTGACAGACCTCTTTGGTCCAGCATGCTTCCTGCCCTGCCCCCATTCTGACCTCTAAGACACATGTGCCTGCCTTCCCTTGGTCCCACCCCCAGTATGGTCCCAGAAGTGTGGAGGCTAGTGCTTTTCCCTTTATCCAGTTATCTTTCTAGCTTTTGGTACTCTTGGGACCCCATCCATTCATCTTTTCAGCTTCCCATGCCCTCTTGGGCCCTGTCCATTTATATTTCCAGTTTTCAGTGTTCTCAGTGTAAGAACCTCCCCCTGCCACCAGCTCAGCTGATGGAGGAGACTCCCTTGTCTTCACTGCATCCCGGGGTTGCTCGGTGTCACTGCCCGAATGGCCTTGGGACACGTGGTGGCTGCAGTAGCTCAGCCATCACTGGGTGAATGCGCTGCTGCAGCCTAGCCCAACCGCTGCTCCTGCTGGCGGAGGCTGCCCCGCTGCTCGGGCTGTCTGCCAGGGCTCCCAAGGCCTGTGGGCTGCTAGTCGCACTGCTGAGAGCGATAAACAGGGCCTCCAGGCTCCTCAGCCCACCTACAGAAGGTCACCCTCGTCTCCCTGCGGCTCTGCATAGTCTTCCAAGCCTCAGGCACCTTGGCTCCTTGGGAAGGGATGGGGCG
The DNA here is from genome assembly GCA_004026545.1 of Mormoops blainvillei. NCBI lineage: Eukaryota > Metazoa > Chordata > Mammalia > Chiroptera > Mormoopidae > Mormoops > Mormoops blainvillei. Next base: position 86,361 of record PVJD01003095.1, read on the forward strand.
AGGGCACAGGCTTGTCTACCGGTACGGGTGCACATTTCCACTCTCCTACCAACTAGCTCCTTATCACTACCTACGCATGTTGTTGTCAGGTTTTTTGATTTTATCCCCTCAGTGGGTGTAAAATAGTTTCAAAATATAGTTTTACTTTGTATTTATCTGGTAACTAAAGCTGTTGAACATCTTTTCATGTGCTTAGTGCCTATTTTTATATTTTCTTTGGTGAGACACCTGCTCAAGATGTTTTGGTGATTAAAATTTTTTTTATTGTGGTAAATGTACATACTAAAAATCTGCCATTTTAATGATTTCTAAATGTACAATTCAGTGCTATTAATTACACTTACAATGTTGTGCAACTATCACCACTATTTATTTCCAAAACTTTTCATCAACTGAAACAGAAACTGTAAATATTATGCAATGATAACTTACCTGCCCTTTCCTTCAGCCCCTGGTATTGTTTAATACACTTTCTGTCTCTATGACTTTGCCTAGTCTAGATATTTCTCTTTTTGTGTCTGGCTTATTTCATTTAACATAAATGTTTTTAAGTCTTATCCATATTGTAATGTGTATCAGAATTTCATTTTTCCATGGCTGAAAAATATTTCACTGTATGTATATATGAAATTTGTTTACCCATTCATCTGTTAATGGACACTTGGCATGTTTCCACCTTTTAGCTATTGTGAATAATGCCACAGTGAACATTGATTTACAATGATCTGAGTCCCTGTTTTCCATTTCACTGGTTATATAATTAGGGGTTGCTGAGTCATATGAAAATTCTATGTTTAACCATTTCAGGAACGACCAAAACTGTTTTCCTAGCAGCTGTACCATCGAAGACTTCCACCAGCAATGGGTAAGGTTTTCAGTATTTTCCATCCTCGCCAACACTTGTTATTTTCTTTTCTTTCCCTTTTTTTTTTAAATACAGCCATCCGAGTAGGTGTGAAGGGTTCTCTCATTGTAGTTTTGATTTGTATTTCCCTAATGACTAATGATGTTGAGTATTTTTTCATATTCCTATTGGCCTTTTATATATTTTTTTGAGAAATATCAATTCCTCTAATAATTTTTTAAAACTTTCTTGTCTTTTTGTTGCTCAGTTGTAGAAGTTCCTTATATATTTTGGATATTAAAGCCTTATCAGATATATAATTTTAAAATAATTTCTCCCATTCTTTAGGTTGTCTTTTCTTTTTCTTGATAATGTCCTTTGATGCACAAAAGATTTCAACTTTGTTAAAGCCCAATTTATCTTTTTTCTTTTGTGGCTTGTGTTTTGGTGTCATATCTCACAACCCATTGCCAAATCCAAAGTTATTAATGTTTCCAGTATGATTTCTTCTAAAATTTTTGTTGTTTTTGTTCCATATGTAAATTATTGGCCCAATTTGTGTTAATTTTTATATGTGGTATGAAGTAGGAGTCCAAATTTATTCTTTTGCATTGGAAATTCAGTTTTCCCAGAACCATTTGTTGAAGAAACTGTTCTTAACACATTAAAAAGGCTAGTTGGCACCCTTGTAAAAAACTGAATGCACAGGTTTATTTTTGCACTTTCAGTTATATACCACTGATCAACATGCATATCTCTAAGCCAGTACCACACTATTTTGATTACTGTAGCTTTGTACTAACTTTTGAAAATGAGAAATGTGGGTCCAACAAATTTGTTCTTTTTTCAAAACTGTTTTTGGCTATTGGGGGCCCATTGCAATTCAATACAACTCTGAATATTGGCTTTTCCATTTATTCAAAAAGGCTATTGGAATTTTGATAGAAATCACAATGAATCTGCAGAAAATTTTGGATAATATTGACATCTTAACAAGATTAAGTCTTCCTAGCCAGAAAAAGTTTATTCTTTTTCATATTATTATAAATGAAATTGCTTTCTTAATTTTTTCCAGGTTATTCTTTGTCAGTGTATAGAAACAAATGATTTTTATATGTTGATATTGTACCCTGAAATTTTGATGGATCTCTTTATTGTCTCTAGTAGTTTTGTTATAAATTGATATTTTGACATATAGGATCATATCAGTTTAGAATAAAGATAGTTTTACTTCTTTCTTTTCAATTTGAATGTTCTTTATTTCTTTTTCTTCTCTAATTGCTAAGGTTAGATCTGTCAGTACAATGCTGAATGGCATTAGTTAAGTTGGGCATCTGTCTTGATCTTGATCTTAGGGGCAAAGTTTTAAGTTTTTCAACTTTGGGTATAAAGCTATATCTGAATTTTTCATAAATGCCCTTTATCATATTGAAGAAGTTTTCTTCTATTCTTAGTTTTCTGAGTTTTTCATTATGAATATTTTTGTAGTTTGTCAGTTTCTTCTATTTTTTATCAATTGTAATAATGATGTATTTTCCATTTATTAATGTAGTATATTATTTTATTATGTAGAACAATTCTTGCATTCCTGAAATAAATCCCGCGTGGTCAAAGTGCTATAATTATTTTAATAAGCTGTTGGCTTTTGTGTGCTAGTATTTTGAGGATTTTTGCATTTATGTTCAAAAGGAATATTCATCTGCTGTTTTATTTGCTTCTTATGTCTTTTTCTGTCTTTTATATCGGGGTAGTGTTGGCTTTATAGAATGAGTTGAAAGTATTCCCTTCTCTTACATATTTTTAGAAGAATTTGAGAGGATTGGTGTTTATTCTTTAAATGTTTGGTAAAATTCACCAGTAAAGTTATCTGGTACTGGACTTTTCATTGTTAAGAGTTTTTTATTACTAGTTTTATCTCTTTATCTGTTATATATCTGTTAAAATTTTCTAATTCTATCAGTTCAGGTAATTTGTGTGTTTTAGAAATTTTTTCATTTCATCTAGGTTATCTAATTTGTTGATGTACATACTTGTTCATAGCATCCTCTTTTAATTATTTTTATTTCTGTAAGGTCTGTCTCCACTTTTATTTCTGATTTTAGTGCTGTACCCTCTTTTTTAAAAAAATGTTATTCTAGCTAAAGATTTGACAGCCTCGTTGATATTTTCAAAGACACAGCTTTTATTTTATTATTTTCTCTCTGTTGTTACTTGTCTATATTATTTATTTCTACACTGATATTTATCAGTTTCTTTCACATACTAGCTTTGAGTTTAGTTTATTGTTTTTCTAGTTTCCTAAGATATAAAGTTATGTTGCCAGCCTGAGGTCTTTCTTTTTTCCAAATAGAAGTGTTTATAGCTAAATGATTTAATGTAATTATAATTTGTATACATCATAGCCATGTGTGTGAATAGAGTGTATACTTTTTTTGGTATATTTTATTGATCATGCTATTACAGTTGTCCCATTTATTTCTCCCCTTCATCCCCTCCACCCTGCACCCCACCCCATGGTCCCCCTCTCCTTAACTCATATCTATGGGTTATATATATATCAGTTTTTTGGCTACTCAATTTCCTATACTATTCTTAATCTCCCCTGTTTATCTTTTTTGTTGTTTTTTTGCTTTGTTTTGTCAACATTCTCCTGCCACCGCTTTCCCCAGCACCACCCACCCCCACCTCGCACCCTCAATCCTTCTCCTATTTGGCTTTGTCAATGGGTCCTTTATGCATGTGTGTATATATATATTTATACTACCCACACACATTGTCTTAGGATTGCTTTCACTACATTCCCAGTTTTGGTATGTTCCATTAGGTATTGTTTTTTATTTTCATTTAGTTTTAAATATATTTTCAATTTCTCTTGAGATGTCTTATTTAGTTCAATAGTTATTTAAAAGTGTGTTATTTAATTTTCCTATATTTGGAAATTTTCCAGCTATCTTTTATTGTTGATTTTATGTTTAATTCCATTATGGTCTGAGAATGTACTTTCTATAATTTGTATTCTTTTACAATTATGTTGTGTTTTATGGCTAAGAATGTGTTCTGTGTTGGTTAATGTTCCATGTGAACTTGAGGTACAAGTATATTCTGCTTGGGGGAAGATTATTCTGTAAATATCAATTAGATGAAGTTGTTTGATAGTGCTGACCAGGTCACCTATATACTTAATGATTTTCTGTCTGCTTGATCAATCAATAACTAAATCTGTCTATTCCTCCTTTAAGTTCCACGGATTTTTGCCTCATGCATTTTGACACAATGCTGTGAGGTGAATGCACATTTAAGACTGTTATTTCTCTATGGAGAATTGACCTTTTCTCATTATGTGATGCTCTCCCTGTTCCTGATAATTCTCCTTGTTTTGAGTCTGCTTTGTTAGAGTTAATATAGCTGCTCCAAATTTCCTTTTATTAGTGGTAAAATGGTACATCTTTCTCTATCCCTTTACTATTAACCTATTTAAGTCTTTATAATTAAACTGAATTTCTTGTAGACAAAACATACTTTTGTCTTATTTCATCTCCTTTAATATTCTTTTAATTGATGTATTGAGACCTTTCATATTTAAAGTGATACTGATACAGTTGGATTGATATCTACCATATTCGTAACAGTTTTCTATTTGTGGCACTCATTTATTATATCTTTTCCCCACTTTCTCTCTTTTTCCTGATTTTAGTTGAGTACTTAATGATTTCATTTTATGTCCTCTATTAGCATATATATTATACTTTTTAAAAATTGAGTGGTTTTCTAGAATTTTCAATATACATTTTAATTAATCTAAATCCATATTTAAATAATACGATACCACTTCATATGTAATGCAGGCATCTTATAACATTTTCAAATTCATTTCTCATAACATTGATGAAATTTATTTCACTTATCAATGTGTTACAATCAACTAATACATTATTATTATTAATACTTTAAATGAAAATTACTGTCTGTTAGGTCAACTAAAAATAAGAAAATACAAGATTTTATTTCTTTCTTTCGCATTATATGCTTTGTGATATAGATCACAAGTTTCTGATCAATATAATTTTCCATGATCCTGCAGAATTATTTCAATAATTCTTGTAGGACAGGTTTGAAGGCAATAAACTCCTTCAGATTTACCTTGCCTGAGAAAATCATAATTTCTTTCTCAATCTTGAAGAACAATTTTTATGAATATAGACCACTACATGATGGGATTTTCTTTTTTTCCTTTTTATTAAATGCATTGGAGTGACACAGGCTAACAAAATTATACAGGTTTCAGGTGTACAATTCTACAGTACAAAATATGTACACAACATCATGTGTTCACCACCCCGAGTCAAGTCTCCATCTGTCATCATTTATCCCCCCACCCTCCTTCACCTCTCCCAACCCTCCTCCCCTTCAATCACCACACTGTTGTCTGTGTCCATGAGTTTTTTCTTTTTTTCTTTTGGGCTCAATCCCTCCCCCATGCCTAGCCCCACTCCCACCCCTGACAGCCATCAGCCTGCTCTCTTTCTTTTAGCACTTTAAATATTTCACTATACTGTCTTATTGCATGCATGGCTTCTTCTGGGAACTCTGTTGTAATTTTTTTTCTTTATACATAATGTCTCCTTGTTCTTTATTCAGCCTGATTATATCTTTTATTAAAGAGTTAGTCCATTTACATTTAATGTGATTATTGATATGGTCAGTCTTAATTCTCCCCTCCTCCTATGTATTTGTCATTTGACCCAATTGTACTGTTTTCCTGTTTCCCCTTTCTGCTTTCTTTATAGGACATATTAAAATTTTGTAATTGTCATATCTTTTATTTACATTTCAGTTTTGAATGGTGGCTATAGAGATTTTATTATACATCCTTCAATGATGACAGTTGACTTCAAATAATAGTGCACTGCTTTATGAAGAGTATAAGAAACTTACTTCGTACTTTGACTTACCTCCCACTTCTTTTATGGTCTCATTGTCTTCTATGTATGCTATAAATCCATAACATATTATTGTTATTGTAAACAGGCAATGAGCTTTAAAAATACACTTTAACAAAGAAATTTATATTTATGTTTTCTAGTTTAATTCTTCTGACAGATCCTCAGTCTACTCTGCTATTATTTACCTTCAGACTTAAGAACATTTTGCTTTATAGCATTTATTGTAATACAGGTTTGCTAAAGATGAATTTTCTTCAGTTTTTATCTGCTTGCAAGCATTTTTATTTTACTTTTATTTTTATTTGTATTTTTGTATTTTGAAATAATTTTAGACTCACAGAAAAATTACAAATATGCAAAGTTCACATACATAAGATCTGTCCAGAAAGTATCCAATCATGTGAAAAATAGAGAAATTTATTGAAGAAGATACAAGTTACAAGAAACATTGTACATGTGACAATGACACCTTAGTCCCCTTCAAAGTAGGCACCTTGGGACCTCACACAGTTCTCCTAGTGTCTCTTCTACTGTTCAAAACACTCCGCAAAATCCTTTGTTGGAATTGACATCAGTAGCGACATTGTATTTTCCTGAATCTCATAGATGGTCTGAAATCTCATCCTTTCAAGGTGATTTTAGTTTTGGAAAAAGCCAGAACTCTCAGGATGCCAAATCTGAGCTGCAGCAGGGCTGCATTACCTGGGGGGGTTAATTTTTGCCAAAAGACTCTGCATGAGTCATGATGCATGAGCAGGTGCGTTGACATTATGAAGCTGCCAATCACCAACTACCCATAGCTGTGGCCATTTTCATCCTATTGCATCTCTCAGCTGACAACGATGAACATTGAGGTAGTCCTCCTTATCAGCTGTTTGGCCTGAAGGAGCATTTTTGTGATGGACATCACCTTCCCAATTAAAAAACACAGTTAACATGGCCTTGATCTTCCTGTACTTTGCAACATCTTCTTTGGGTATGGCAAACCAGGGGACCTCCAACTAGGACAACTGGGCTTTTGTTTCCAGATCATAGCCATAGATCCATAATTCATCTCCAGCTATGACCTTCTTGAAGAATTCTGGATCATTGGTAGTGGTTTGAATCAATTCATTAGCAACTGCAGCACAATGTTCCTTCTGTTCTGGTAGCAGAAGCTGTGGAATGAATTTTGCCATGACATATTTCATGCCAAGATCCTGCATCAAAATATTGGACACTATAGTTTTTGGAATCCCCAGGTCAGCTTCTACAAAGTTCTAGTAGTGTCAGTTGCTGATCTTTGTCAATTGCAGCCCATACACATTGAACATTCTCAGATGTCCTGCTTATGCCAGGCCTTTAAGAACGTGGGTCACTTTCAACAGATTCTCAACCATCTTTGAAGCATTTGTGCCACGCTTTTATTTGTGCTGTACTCATTACATCATCCCTGAAAGTCTTCTGAATCATCCGAATAGTTTCTGCAGGGGAAGGTTCAAGCTTAATGCAAAGTTTGATAGAGATTTGCTCTACTCACTCAATCATTTTGAATGCCATGACCACATCGTACATTGCTCACTCAACAGCCTCCACCACCCCCACTGGTCATCGTTGTTCATACATGTGCATTCTAGTCTCCTTGGCTGTCCTGTTACATTGATGTCATGTAAACCATTTTTGTTATATTAACAATGGCTGGATTTTTCTGGACATATCTCATACATTTCACTAGCTTCCTCTAATGTTGATACTTATGTTACAAGATAACCAAGAAACTGTTGTTTCTACAACACTATTAATTAAAATATACTATACTATAAACTAAATTCTAGATGTTCTTCGAATTTCATCAGTTCCTCCACTAATGTTATTTTTCTTGTCCAGGATCCAATCCAGACCTCACAATGCATTCAGTTTGTAAGGATAGTTATTTTCCTTCAGCACATGACAGTTCCTCATTCTTTCTTTGACTTTCATGTTCTTGAAACTGTTTATGTGTATTTGTCAGTTATTTTGTAAAACATTTCATGATTCATGTTTGTTTGAATTGCTAATTACACATTTTTTAATCAAGAATGCTGTAGACACAATATTGTGTCCGTGTCTCAGTGATCTCATGACCACTTGCTAGTTTGGTGATTAGTAACAGGACTCAACATAAAATTATACCCACAACTGAATCATTACAGCAGAAGATACTCTGTGGGAACCACAGGAAAAGGATACATATGAGCATATACTATTAAGGTCAAAACAGGCTTTGTCAACACTTTGGAGGACAAAGATGTAAAAACTCATATTTATTTCTAGCTGTGAATGACAGAGTATGTGTGAGGTGTCTTTGTTCAAAAAGCCAGCCTGCATCTCGGAGTCAAAGTTCTTAAAGGGAGCTGGCCACCTAGGCATATTTCTGCCACATGTCTAGGCCCCAAACTAGGTTCTAAGTAAATAATACGAATCTTCATATTTCCTTAAACATGCCAACAACCTGATTCATCTTGACTCACTGTTTTAGGCATATAGAATAACATCATTACCAAGTAACTCTGTGATCCTTCTAGTAGTTCTCAGAATTTGGGAAAAGGTCATCACTATGGCTATAGAGGTAAGCAAGAACTGAGTAAAACAGACTGGCTGCAAAAACTCTACTCAGTCTTTCTAAGTGCGTATTAAGAGAGTACGAGATGTTAATTTGTCTTACTACTAGTTTTATTAACTCTCATCATTTAGTTTGAGTGGTGTCTGCTGGGCATTCATCCCAGAGAAAGGATAACTTATGTCCACACAAAAACCTGTGCATAAATATTCATGAAGTTTTATTTATGATAGCATTTCTTTTTTTAACTGATGGAGAGATACTTTGAGGCTATATTAATAGCCTGTTTCTCTGAAAACATTTGCCCTCTGATTTTAGTATAATTGGGTGAGTTTACTTACATTACTTATTTCTGAGATAAAACATGATTGTTTTATGTCTCTCTAATTTCCTCTACATATGTATTTGGGTGTCCTCTGTGTAGCAGAGTTTTCCTCACTCCTCCATTTATATAGTTGTCCATTAATTTGTATCAGTTTAATCTATGAATATTTATTTTATTACACGAATTATAATCCAATACTCTTCTTATTTATTTTGCTGCTTGGATTGTTCCAGCATTTGCTACAAGGAGCTCCTTCGGTTGGCATTTGTGTTCTTTTGTCATTTCATCACCCTTTGTCTTTAATTAAACTCTTTATTCGGAGATAATTATAGATTTACATGCAGTTGAAAGAAATGATATAGAGATTCCTTCTACTCTTCACCAATCTCTCCCTAATGGGGGAGCTTGCAAAACTGTGGTACAACACAATCACAATCACAATATTGATATTGATACAACCCACCAGTCTTACTTATATTTTCCCAGTTTAATGTGTATTTATTTGTGTGTTTAGTTACATGCAATTTCATCACATGTTTAAGTTCATGTATGTACTATAGTCAAGATACAGAACAGGTTCAACACCACAGGATTCTGTATGTTTCCATTTTATAAATCCCACCTCCTTCTTACCACCGTCCTCGTCACACTCCCTAACCCTTGGCAAACACTAACCCATTTTTAATTTCTAAAACTTTGTCATTTAAAAGTATAATATATGTATGAACTCACAGTATATAACCTTTACATAATGGCTTTTTCACTTTGCTTAATTCCCTGGAGATTAAGCTAAGCTGTTATGTGTCAGTAATTCATTATTTTTTATTACTGAGTAATATGACATGGTATAGATATACAATAGGTTCTTTAACCATTCACCCATTTAAATACATCTAGGGGGGTTTTTTTGCAGTTTTTGGTTATTATGAATAAAGTTTCTATGAACATTCATGTACAGATTTTTGTGTGAAAATAAGTTTTCATTCCTCTTGAGTAAATGCCCAGAGCTCAATTTCTAAGTCTTATGATAAATTGCATGTGTGAGTGATCCAATCTCTCCTTATACATTCTTCAGCATGTCCTTATTTTCAGACTCACAAGATGTTTCCAGCTTACCTTGAACTTTCCATGTCTTAGTCCTAGAATTAACCTCTTCTTCAAGGGGTTCTGGTTCCTTCTATTGCAAAATAGTATTTTTCAAAATTTGGGCTCTAGCTATTCTCATTGCTCCTAGGTTCTCTCTCAGTAGGAAGAGCTATGAAATATATGTAAGTATTTCAAATTACACAACGTGTATGTGTATATGTATGGTGACAGTGTGACATGCATTTCATTGATTGAAGAATAATATTGACTAGGTATTTCATCACCAAAAAGGATTTCTTTGGGAAGAAGAAAGTGCTGCAGCCCAGTCAGTGTGTGCAGACCTGGCAAGTCACATGAACACTCTGACTGGTGGAGTAGATGGAGGGGTATTTTTAGAAGAGAAAAAGAAGTTAAGGGAAGAAGAAGTTAAAACCATAGAGCTTTATTATAAACAATTTTTTTCCTGTAGAGTTCTTGTGTGCACTCACAGTTACATATGAGATCTTCCATAAGGCCTTGTTCCTCCCATAGACCTTCCCAATTGATTGTGTATTCTTAAAGTTCCAGTTGGTTTTTTATCAACTTCTAGATCTACCTATCTGTGTGTATGCATATATAATATATATGTACCATGAACAGTACATACTGATACCTTTCATTACAATCCAATGCTACAAGTTTTATTCTAGTTTTTTCTGCTTCCTTATTTGTAAATTCTTTACCCAACAGTGAAAAATCTTGCCCTCCTTATCTATAATATATTTACTTATTTGTTTAATCTCAGTATAAATATAAATTATTTAGCAGTTGGTAACATATATCCCCTGTGTACAACAGAATTCCTAACCTGACTACAGTATTGCAGTGTAGGTTTCTTTTTCTTTTAGCTTCAACAGTATCCAATCGAAATACTGTTTCCAAAATTACTTAGGTTAGTTCTTTTCTTTTCTAAGCACTTCACTGTGGTTATGTTATTCATTCATACACTACATTTGTAATAAAGTTGGATTGACTGCATACTACAGGGGTTTACCCCACAGCCAGGTTAATTTTAATTGTTTATTTTCTAAATCATATGAAATATTATTATGATTCTAAAAGATAAAATTATTTTTAAAAATACACTTCAAGAAGTATGATTCCAGCCCTGACTGGCATGGCTCAGTTGGTTGAGTGTCATCTGTCCTGCAAAGTGAAAATTTGCTAATTCAATTCTTAATCAGGGCACATGCATGGGCTGTGGGCCAGTCCTGGCTGCAGCATGTACGAGAGGCAAACAATTAATGTTTTTCTCATGCATCAATGTTTCCCTCCCTCTCTTACTCCCTCCCTTCTTCTCTCTCTAAAAGTAAACACCAAATAGATAGTGGGAGGTTAAGAATAGTATTTGAAATGGAGAAGCCAAAGAACACATACATATGATCCATGGACATGAACTAAGGGGGTAGAATGCTGGAGGGAATAGGGGTATTGGTTGGAGGGGGAGAAAGGGGAGAAAAAAGAGTAGGACAACTGTAATTGCATAATCAATAATATATATTTTTAAATATAAATAAATAAATAAAATCTTTTTAAAAGTTAATTAATTTTAATAAGTATGACTCCATCCTCATCCCTACTGATCTATTTCCATTGCCCTACTCCTTTCCACCTTTTCCCCACCCTCTTCTATGCATCCAATCTCTTTAATATCTGGCATAGTCTTTCTTTATTTCTTTTGCATAAATGACTAAGAGCACATTTATTTCACTCAATTACATATCTTAGAAATGATCTCAAATCTACTTACAGAGATCTTTTTTTAATTTTTATTTTTTAGTTACAGTTGACAATAGTATATTAGTTTCAAGGGTAGAGCATAGTGGTTAGACATTTATATAATTTACCTCATTCTTTTTGATTACGGCTTGATACTTCCCTGTATGTCTATACCATTTATTCAAGCACTGCTTACTATGCATGAACATTTACATTATTTCCAATATTTTGCTCTTAAAAACAATGCTGCAAAGAATAAGCCTGTGCATATGTGTGTCTGTTTTGTTTGAGATGTATCGTCAGGTTATATTCCTAGAAGAGGGACTTATGGGTCAGAGGTAAGTGCACATGTAGTTTTTGTAGGCATTATCAAATTTCCTTATAAGAAAGAATGAACCAATTTCTCTTTCCACCAGGGCTGCATGAGTGGTTGTTTTTCCACAGCATTGCCATGAGAATTTTAATTGTGTTAGTCTAATAAGCCATTAAAGGTTTTTCAGTGTTGTTTTATTTGCATTTTCTAATTATGAGTGAGTTTGAGAGCTATTTTTATATTTTTATGCACAAATTCTCATTTTTTAATTTTTCTGTTAATGTTTTAATATTTTGTCCCTCAATTTATATCATAATAAAACTAATCTTCCCTTGGCTCATGATTTTAAGTCATGTTTAGAAAGTAGTTCCCTACAAAGGTAAAATAAGAATTAATCTCTACATTCTTATAGTACTTGTAACTTAGCCTTGTGTGTGGTGTGATATGTGGATCTAATTTTAACTTTTTGCAAGTTGACGCCCAGTTGTCCCATATTCATTTATTTAAAAGTTTATCTTTGGGATCAGCAAGATGGCAGAGGACTGAAAGGAAGTCACACTGACCCCCTCCCAGGACCAATCTGGAATTACAACAAAATTGTGGAGAAATCAACAGGAACAAATAACTGAACAATAGTGAAAGACAAGCCTTATAACCTTGGAGAGGCAGAAGAATCAGCTTCAGTACAACCTGACTGGCAAGGAGTGCGGTGGAGACATGAAAAGGCTGGCTGACCACCCACATGTGGCAGTGCCAGAGGGATATTTAAGTGGCCAGTTGGATCTCTCTGAGAAGAGTGGGGTCTAAAACATAAGCGGGGATCCCCAGCCTGCAGCACCAGAGCCCCAGAAGGACACAGATAACAGCCAGCTGCAAAAAGCAAAGTGGTAGAGCTGCTCTCTGCCAGAGATGGGTGGCTGAAGACTCAAAGAGTTGTTTAAAGGGCCAACGCGTACATTTTCATTACAGCCACTTACGCTGTGCTCTGGCAAGGTCAGGGTGGAGTGGGCTAGAGATGCCTGAAAAGAGGCTGGGGATGGAGGCTTTGAGGAGAGAACTGAGAGAGTAGATGCCAGGACTCTGGTGTTCACACATCCCCCACAGGGCAGCAGCCATCGTGCTCAGTTATCCCCTGAGGTGCAGCTGGAGAGGAAACAGCCCCCCGCCCAGGAGGGGCTCTATCCTGGCCCTGTGGTGCTTAAGCCTGACTGTTAGGTGTAGAGTGGCAGGCAAAGACAGTAGGTTCCTGACAAGGGACAAGCAGAGAGGACTACAGACACTTGAGAAGAGACTGGAAACAGAGGCTTTGGGGAGAGAAATGAGAGAATAGCCATTGGCAGATGTTTTCCCTAGCCATGCAGAAGCTTCTTATTTTGATGAAGCCCCATTTCCTTATTCTTTCCTTTATGTCCCTTGCTTTAGGGGACATATCGGTGAAAATATTGTTGCATGGAATATCTGAGATTTTCCTGCCTATGTTCCCCTCTAGGACTTTTCCAGTGTCATGACTTACTATATATTTAAGTCTTTTATCTCTCTTGAGTTTATTTTTGTGTGTGGTATAGTTGGTGGTCCAATTTCATTTTTTTGCAAGTAGCTGTGCAGAACTCCCTATACCATTTGTTGAAGAGCCTATTTTTACTCCATTTTATGCTTCTTCCCCCTTTGTCAAATATTAATTGACCATAGGGACATGGGTTTATTTCTGGATTCCCTATTCTGTTCCATTGATCTATATGTCTGTTCTTATGCCACTATCAGACTGTTTTGATTACAATGGTCTTGTAATATAGTTTGATATCAGGTATTATGACCTCTACAACTTTGTTCTTCTTTCCCAAAATTGCTGCAGCTATTTGAGGTCATTTATGATTCCATATATAAATTTTTTATTGTTCTATATCTGTGAAACATGTCACTGGCATTTTAATAAAGATTGTGTTGAATCTATAAATTGCTTTGGATAGTATGGACATTTTGATGATGTTAATTCTTCCAATCCATGAACATGGTATATGCTTCCATTTATTTGTGTCTTCCTTAATTTCTTTCTTCAGTGTTGTGTAGTTTTCTGTGTACAGGTCTTTTACTTTCTTCATTAGGTTAATTCCTAGGTATTTTCTTTTTCTAGTTGTTATAGCAAATGGGATTTTTTCCTGATTTCTGGTTCTGGTATTTCCTTGTTGGCATACAAAAATGTCTGATTTCTGAATATTTACTTTGTATCCTGCTGTTTTGCCAAATTCACTTATTAGGTCACGTAGTTTTATGGGGGCCTTCTATAGGGTTTTCTATGTACAATATCATGTCATCTGCAAACAATGACAGTTTTACTTCCTCCTTTCCAACTTGGATACCTTTTATTTCTTTCTCTTGTTTGATGGCTGTGGCTACACTTCTCCAAGGAAGACATATGCAGGGCCCAGGGACACATGAAAGGATGCTCAGCATCACTAGCCATCAGAGAGATACAAATTAAAACCACAATTAGATACCACTTTGCACCAGCCAGAATGGCCATCATAAGCAAATCAACAAACAACAAGTGCTGGCAAGGATGTGGAGAAAAGAGAACCCTAGTACACTGTTGGTGGGAATGCAGGCTGGTGCAGACACTGTGGAAAAGTGGAATTTCCTCAGAAAACTAAAAATGGAACTGCCTTTTGACCCAGCAATTCCACTGCTGTGATTATACCTTAATAATCATGAAACACCACTTCAAAAGAACTTATGCACCCCAATGTTCATAGCAGCATGATTTACAATAGCCAAGTGTTAGAAGCAATCTAAGTGCCCAACAGTAAATGAGTGGAGCAAAAAACTGTGGTACATTTACACAATGGAATACTAAGCAGCAGAAAGAAAGATAGAGCTACTGCCCTTCACAATAGCATGGATGGACCTAAAGAGCATTATGTTAAGTGAAATAAGCCAGGCAGTGAAAGACAGATACCATATGATCTTGCCTTTTGTGGAACCTAATCAACAAAATAAACAGAAAAGCAAACATAACAAGCAACATTGAAATAAAAAACAAACCAACAGTAATCAGAGGGGTGGAGGGAGGGGGATAACAAGGGAAAAGGAGGGGAAGGGTAATCATGGAACATGCATAAATGACCCACTGACAAAGCCAAATGGGAGAAGAATTGAGGGTGGGAGGTGGGGAGGGGTGGGGCTGGAGAAAGTGATGGGGGAAAATGTTGACTAAAAAAATAGACAGGGGGAAGGCTAAGAATAGTATAGGACATTGAGAAGTCAAAGAACTGATATACTGTTATGTACAACCCATACATATGAACTAAGAGGTGTGGGGATGATGGCATGGGGTACAGGGCAGAGGGGATAAAGGAAAGAAAAACATGAGACAACCATAATAGCATAATCAATAAAATATACCAAAAAAAAAAAAATATATATATATATCTTGGTTTTCCTCCATGTTCAGATGTCTATATTTGTTGCTAGGCTATGAAAATCTTGTAGAAGCCTCCTCACAGTGCCATGTGGGGATAGATATGTTTGATCCTATTGTTTTAGAGATTTCTATAGAACTGTGGGCATGCCCGAATGCGAGCACGTAATGCTTCTCTGCCTTGCTTTAGAGTTACTTGAATGTTTGCCTGTATGTGTCGCCCCCTACTAGGGTGAGAGTGCTTATGTCAGGACTGATCTTCTTCAACTTTCTATCCTGGATTCCCCAAAGAGTCAGGGCTGCTACACAAGGCGAAGTAGCTTGTGTGCTACACAAGTCTGTCTGATCAACATGGCCAGTCAGTGTTGAAAATTGTTGCTAGCGCTAGTAGTCCAACTTTGTGGCCTGGTCAGAGCTTGAAAAAGAAAGTATGAGTTAGCATTCCTCTGCCAGACAATGCCTTTCTCTCATAATTTATTTTCTAGAAGTGGTATATTAATTATTTTTTTAAATTCTAAAGCACACAGTAGCCTTGAGTGCAGTTCATAGTACATCGTAGGTGCTCAATATATGTTTTAGAGTTGAATTAAATCCCATTAAAAGCTTTAAATTACTGCTCTACTTTGTTGGTGTTCTTGGAGACCAAAAACAATGCTGTTGGTAGGCCCTTAATTTGATTTTCTAAAGAGAATTTTTCATAAATATGAGCACCTCCGCTATGTTCCATACCATCAAAAGATCCACTCCCTAGCCATGCCAGCAAGCGCTAGAGACATTGCACACACATTCTCATGGGTAAAATTCTCATAACTCATTTCATATAGATTTCTGAGTTTCTTGAGATCAACTGCAAAACAACAAAGATTCTCTCCTACTGACTCTTTCTTCCCTGTCTGTAATGTAACAAACCTACATAAAGGAACATAAAAAGACAGTGCCTTTATTTGTAGTATTTATATACAATAGTGCTTGAAAAAGAGCTATGACTGTGGCTAATTCCAAAGGCTATTTAACCTCAAATTATTCATAGAGTTATAAACACACATTTACTCACACACTGGACCCATATAAGAAACTGACCCCCTGCAGAGTTACAAAAAAGAAAGAATATTTACTGATTATCTACTATTCTTATTTACCGTACCAGGTATGAACATAGGCCTGCCCACAGGGATGCTATAGTTTGGTCAGAATGTCAGTAGAAGTGATAGTGTCCAATTTCTTCACATCAAAAACTGTATGATAGTGAGCTTCATAACTCATTATCTGCATTCATAGAGAGCTAACAATTTCCACTCCATGGAAAAGAAGACCCTCCACCTTGGAAGGTCTAATTCCCATCTGAGCTCTATCTTCAATTCCCTCCTGACACCTTGGAAACCCAGGCCAGTTCTTATCTCTTCCCTGCTTCTACACCCTTTCCCACTGCTCTTGATATGTGCCTTAAAAAAATCTCTTTAATTAGTCCATACATCTTTTTAAGGTTATTATCACTCATTATGTGGAAGACTGCAACAGCCTTCTAAGTCACCTCCCTGAATGTAGGTATGGCTTCCTAAACAGCCTGTGTCATACCTCCAAATTCAAATCTGACCACATTATTCCCCTACCCGAAACCTTAAAATTCTCTATAGAATGAAACCTTAACTCTTTGGTATAATATATACAATATTTTTAATGATTTGGCTCTATTTATATTTCTAGTCCCATTTCCCAACATCTCTATTTTTTCAACAGGTTTGCTGAAGTATAAGTAATATACACAACTGTAAATATTTAATGTGCATAATTTAGTGAGTTTGGACATAGGCAAACACCCAAGATATCATCACCATGAAGAAGGTAATAGACATATGCAGTACCCCCCAAGTTTTCCTTATATCCATTTGTTCATAGCTGGAGTATTGTTTGCTTTTTTTATGGTAAGAACATTTTATGTAGTATTGCGTTTGAAGTACATATACCATATGTTTAACTATAGGCATTATGTTGTACAGCAGATCGAACAGCAGGGTTTCCTTCATTTTTAAGGGTGATTAATATTCCATTATATGTATACACCACATTTTCTTTATCCTTTTACCTGTTGATGGGACACATTGGCTGCTTCCATGTCTTGGCTACTGTGAGTAGGGCTACAGTGAAGATTCCCCACCATCTCTCCTTAATATCCTCTCCTTATTCCTGCCTTGCATGCTACATTTCACTAACTTTTCATTACCAATACACATCATAATCTCTTATCTTTCAACATTTTTTTAAAAATCTTTCTTCTCCATTACCTCCTAGACAACCTAACTCTTGTAATATAATCCTTATAATGCTCAGTCAAGGTATCACTTTCTCTTTGAAATCTCTCCTGATATCCAATCCTACTTTATCCCTGACACTAACAGTCTTCCCTCTTCTGTGGTTCCATAGCATATTACGCACGCCTTAATAATAATAATGTGTACACTACATTGTAATGATCTGTTTCAGTATCTACTTCCCTCAAAGACTGTAAATACCTTGAAGATAGTGACTGTGACTTTTCATCTTTCTATCTCTGAGACTTTTAACAGAGCCTGGCACATAATAGACTCTCAATAGGTATTTGATGAATAAGTAATTTAATTAGTTTCTACATTTTATGTAAATCTTATGCTTTAAAAATCTTACTCTGTTGTACTGAGAATATACAACAGGAGGAGCCAGAATGGAACCCTTATTTAGTCATCTGAAAAATAAAAATGATCATCTTTCTATAATCCAAATCAATGGTTCTCAAACATTCTTAAATCTGTTGCTTGGGCAAGCAACTGGGTATGGAGCATCAATCAGCTACTGCCATTGGGAAAACAGCTCTAACAGTGAGGATGTGTGGAGATTCAGTTAGCATCAGATATACACACACAAATTCAGTTGACACTGTATTTAACAACTGTTTTGCCCATGCCCTCTTTCCTTCAACAAATATCTATTAATGGTCTTCCGTTTTGTGCTGTTGTGCTAAATGACAGGATAGAAAGACTAAGAGACGTAGCTTCTACCACAGTGGAACTTTAGAACTCCTGGAATGACTTCCACCAATACATTATGCTTCCACCTCTTCAGGAATTCAGAACAAGCTTTCTTCCCTGGAACCCTTGCCTGACTCCTAATGCAAAGGTTAGGTGCCTCTGGGACTGAAAACCTCTCTTTATAATTGTAATTATCAACTCATTTCTGTACCCACTTGACTATCAGCTTCAAAATAAGAAGTGTTTTTCAATTTTATTTTGTTTCTTCAGTGCTCAGACAGTGCCCAGTGAAAGGAAAGCATTAAATAAATATTTATTAGAATAAACAAGCAAGCAGATGACCACCGGACATTAAGCAAGGCACTAACTACACACAAAAAAAGCATATATTTCATATCAGTAACCACTCTATAATACAGTGTCCTGCTACTTTAAAGATAATTTTTTTGGATTTCATTTATTTTTAGAGAGAGGAAGGGAGGGAGAAAGAGAGGGAGACGATCACCAATGTGTGGTTGCCTATCGCATGCCCCTTACGGGGGACCTGGCCCACAACCCAGGCATGTGCTCTGACTGGGAGCTGAACCGGTGACCTTTGGTTTGCAGGCTGGCACTCAATCCACTGAACCACATCAGCCAGAGCTAAAGATAATTTTTAAAGAGAAATATTTACCTGAAAGGGAAAATCACATTTTAACTGATCACAGCTGCAGGTTTAATGTGTCTTTTTTTTTTCCTTCGGAATAAGAAGTGGATGTAGGATTTCATGGGTCTCCTGATGTTAACTTGCATATTAGGTGGTCAGCAGCCTACTAAAGTCTGATACCCCGTTAGCCCATTAACAACTCTGTCTGTGATTTCTACGTTATTTTAATGTGCCCTATTCATGGTAAGTTAATGTTCCTTAGGAAAAAGCTAAAAATAATGAATGTTTGTCAAACATACAACAGAATCTATTTCCATAGGAGGCCTATAGCAAGAAGAAATTTAAATACTAAGTACTTGAGGGAAAAAAAATTTTTTTAAACCACGGAAACTCCATAATAGAATTGTGACATTTTTGTGTTTAGATAGGCTAGAAAACAAACTGGATACTAATTTTCTGTATAGAATTAATAGCAAAATTAAGAAAATTTGAAGAGCTGGGTAGCATTGGGAAACTGATTTTAAAATGTTAAATTGTGTTTAGGAAAAGGTATTGTGTGCCTAATATCTTCTAACAGAATTTGATTGCTTATAGCAGGGATCTCTAAGGATTAGAGAAACCATTTTCATAACCCTGTTTAGCCTAACAGATCTAAAGGAGAACAAAGAGATTAATGGCTGTGTTAGAAAATGCAGTTGGAATTTCATTTAATCTTAGTGGATGAAATACATACATACATACATACATATATGATTTATATAAATCATATATAAACCATATATATAAAAAATTTATCTTTGCCCTTTTCTTAAAACCTCATTAAAATAACTATAAAAGTTTTTTTTTAAGTAAAAACTCACGATATTAAAACAAACAGAAAAAGATAACAGGTAAGAGAGGATACTTTATCAGAAGGACCTTTCTGACTACTCTGTATAAAATAGTTCAGTCCCCCATCCTCTAGCTTGATTACTCTGCTTATTTCTGTCTATAGCACTTAATATAACTCACACTATATTATATACTTATGGCTTTATTGTCTGTTTCCCTCCACTACAGTTTAAGCTTCAGAAGGACAAAAGTTGTATTTCTGTTATATTCTCAACACCTAAAATAGTGCCTGATATAGTCATATAATAAATATTTGTTGAGAAAAACATCAACATATATTTGAAAGAAGGAAATCAGATAGAACAATGGAAGTCAGCTTACCAGAATGAAGAAGCTAAAGCTTAAGTTCTTGCAGGGAGAGATTCTGATAAAACACAAGTCAATTCCTACTGCAGAATCTCAGAAAACTCACAAAATCAAGACATCAATGGTTTGGAGTACAGAGATGAGGGACTGGCAAAAATTAGGGGAAGAAATGATTGAAAATCTGAATGAGGAGAAATTGGACACCTAGATTCTCTTTCTAGCCCTTGTTATATCAATAATTACTGCAATTAAAAGAAGGAATTTGACAGACTAGATTAAAATAAGCAAGTTCCTACTATATGCTGTCTACAGGAGATATCATTTGAATGTAAAGATGTAAGGTGAAAGTAAGCGGGTGGAAAAATATTTACTAGGGAAACCGTAAGTATAAGAAGGCTGGTATGGCTAGATTAGTATCAGGCAAAATAGATTTCAAGAGAAAAAGTATCACCAGAGATAAAGAGTACATTTTATAATAAAACATGTAACAATTATATAAATATAATATATGTGCCTAAAGAAAATCATTAATATGCAAGAAGCAAAAATTGAAACACAGAAGTAGACACTTAAAGCTTTTCCTCTTTATCTTCAGTTTTCAGAAATACAACTTTGATGTGCTAGGGTTTACTTCTTATTTATTTGCTCAAGGTTAACTGAGTTTCTTGAATCTGTAAATTTATGTGTCTCACTCCAGAAATAACTTTAATATTTATTACTTAAAACATTCTTAGTCCCATTATCATTTCCCTTTTTTCTGAGACTCTACATATATGTTTCTCTCTATTATCCCACAAGTACCTTGACCTTGTTAAGTATTTGTTTGTTTGACAATCTTTTTTTCTCCATGCTTCATGTTGGATAATTTTCAAGTTCACTGATTCTTCCTTTTGTTGTCTCCACTCTGTTGTTGGGCTTGTCCCATAAATTTTTAATTTCAGATATTTTCCACTTTAGTCCAAGAATTTATATTAAGTTCTCTTTTATAGTTTCACCCTTTTATGAACATTTTTTTTTTTTACCTCATTGAGCATAGCTCTAATAGCCACTTTAAAGTCTCCATCTGCTACTTCCAACATCCAAGTCATCTAACATATGCTTTCTGTTCACTGTATTTTCTCTCAGGAATGAGTCAACTTTTCTTGTCCTTTCTTGTCCTTAGATGTCAAGTAGTTTTGGATGGTATCTTGGTCATGGTGAATGATATACTGAAAAGATTCTGGGTTCTATTATATTCATCTCAAAACTATTGTTATTTTTGTTTCAGAAAGAAATTAACTTAGTACCCAGTACAAGCTTTTTTAGTTGGACTCAAATTAAAAACTCTGTCTCTTGGGGTGGCAATTCGAATATCAGTAAAGTCCTTTCATCCTAGGTTGGATCTGCTCTATGCATGACTAGTTCAGTGGTCAGTCTGAGATTTGAACAGAGTTTACACAAAGAATTCAGGATCCACCTCTTATATTCTACTTTCCAGAATTCATCTTTTATCCTTTTTAGCAGCTATAATTACCCTGAACTCTACTGTCTCATTTTTCAGGACAGAATGTTACAGGGTTGTTGTTTTTTTTTTTATCAGTTTTTTGCTTAAGCTGTCTGACTATAGCTTTCCCTCATGCTAAAAGCTGCCAATACAGAAAACTTACCTGTGATGCCCTCTTTTTTCTCCTTTGACTCCAATTCAAAATTTGTGTGCTTTTCTTCACTCTCCAGAGCCTTTGTGTAGTGGCTTTTGTTTTTGTTCAGAGTTTACAGTTATAAACTAAAGGTCAGTCTGTTAGGAGGTTACTAAGCCGTGCCGGAAACAGAACACTTCTATCTTTTTTAACTGTTAAATTATGTTAAGTGCTAACAGCATGACAAAGTATTTAAAGGGTAAGTTAACAATAGGTAATAGTGAAAGCAGGTGTTTGTACTAAGTGTCTAATAAAGATAATACGGGAATCAAAAATACAACAATGAGGAATGTCTGACCAGGTCAACCCCAGGAATCCGGGTAATATCTGGAGGTCTCTCAGCAGGAAAGATGACTCAGGCTGCAATGAAGAAAAACTTCAGTCTTTAATGAGGCAACGTAGGGCCCCATTGACTAAGACTAAGACTTAGTTGCAGGAAAACAAGACAGAAACCCAGCCAGTCTCAGAGAGAGGGCCTGAATATAGGACCAGACAAGGAACAGGTGTGCTGCTGCTGAGTCACAGTGTGCTGTCTTGGGGTAGAGTGGGAACATAGAACCCCTCTCTGGTAGAGGAACACCTTCAGAAAGCCTTCAAATAGCCCCAATTCTAGAAGCACAGAGGCTAGAGGTGGGGCTTAGCTCCTTCTGTTGTTTAAAACTGGTTACCAAAAAAGTGAAAAATTGTATAAATTGATGAAAGGAGAAAACAAGAAGGGAAGGAGGGAGAAAAAAAGAGGGAAAGAGAAAGAGAGGAAGAAAGGAAAGAAGAAAGAAATGAAGAAAGAAAAAGAAAGAAAAAGAAAATTGATAGAATTTCACATGTTCCATATGAAACTTTTCTTATGTGCAAGTAGACACTTGTGTCAATAGTATTCATCATACTGCATTAAAATTATCAATTTACTTTTCTGCTTCTTCTACTACAAATTGAGCTCCTTAAAATAAAGCTCTGTTTATGGTTGAGGGAGGTGCTGGGTCACAAGAGCATGTATAAAATTCTATTTAGCCCTATTGCCCATTTCCTAAGGAAGAGACGCTCTTATACTTTTTGCACTCTTGAGAGCAGTGCTTATCAATCACAATGTGTAATCGCCTGGGGATCTTTTCAAAATGAGAATTCTGCCTCAGAATCTCTGTAGTGGGGCCTAAAATTGTGCATGCTTGACAAACTCCCATGAGATATCAATGCTGCTTTTCTGTGGGCCACATTATGAATGGCAATGTTTTATATGACCTCAGTAGGAAAATGGAATTCATTTATTTGCCCCATGTGCAAACTTTAAAATACTGTTTCTTTCATATTCTAATATGCCACCATTCTAGGATTCCAGAAGAGCCCTTGTGTGGCAGAACCCTGGCCCCATCACCTGGTGTGTCGTGACTTCCAGTCATACCCTCAGCATCTGTCTGCACAGTCCTCCATCTTCACCATCCTTGTGTTCTCCTGCCATATTGTATCTTTCCAACTCCATTTCATGGATTGTATTTCCTTTAAAATAGGGGATTGTGTCTTTTTTACCTAAGTCAAATCCCTTTATGTACAGGATGTGGTCAATAAATGTTTGAGTTATCAATCAATGCAATAGACTCAGTAATCTATATCCAAACAAAGGAAAACTGAGTATTTTCAATAATTTTATAAATAGTTCCAAATATCCTTGAGGAAAACTTTTGTCAGCCTTCCCCAGACACACATTGTGAGAGCAGGACCTATAAAATGGCATTGGTCCGATCAAGATAGCATAAAGTATATAAAGCAAAGTGGAGTCACTTGTGTCAACCAAGATGGCTGCCAGTCAGCCATAACACTTTGATTCAAGAGGGAAACTAGCTAAGTCAGAGCAGACATATCTGGCAAGGAGACACACATAAGATATCTGCACATGTGATCAGAACAGCCATGTCTGCAGAGCGGGACCACCCACAGAGAAACTCCTGGGGAGATTCCCCACCTGCCATCACGGATATCAAGCAGAACAACTATGTACCTCCCATAGGTTCCTGGGAAAATTCCCCACTTGCCATCAGGGGTGCAAAGACATATATCAAAAGACCCAAAAGGGTGGAGTCCACCACTTTCAGGTATAACTGAGGAAGTTTCCAGACCACCGCTGAGGCAGCTGAACACCACACACCAGGTTGCTGCTCCACACCACACTGACCTCTCTTGGCATTGGCTGCCCGAGACTCTGTCCTGCTGGATTAGGACTTCATTGGCCCAGCTGCCCACCTGACTCTGGAGATCCTTCCTCACAAGATGCTAACAACTCCCTTGCCCACATTCTGTCTCCTGGACCTGCAAACTGAGACTCTGGGACTTGGGTTCATCATCCCCCATTGATTGCTGTGTGCATGTGTTATATTTCTCTTACCAGATTGTTAGAGTGTAAGTAGGATATTAATGTTTGTTGATGTGCTACTTTGAGTGAACCTGCATTCAATAAAAGCTGAATGAATAACATAGTTATAGACAGTGACTCTTGTCTATTCCCTAGTGCCGGCAGCTCAGCAGGCAGCTAGCTGAGCAGTTGCCTGGCTGACTTACAGGAAAGACAACATCGTGAACATACGCTCATGACAAACACCCAGGACTAATCAGTACTTTTAACACACCAACACCCATCACTCCAATCAGTGACCACAAAGGGCTTTATGTATATATGAGATATGAAATATGTAATTGTTACGTAGGCCAGATATGATGGTATTGTTGGGTTCTCAGTAAAGTTCTGAGAGAAAACTTAACATTTGTATTAAAAGCAATAAATCAAATTAATATTTTGATGTTAAAGTATTCATTTTAATAGACTTCAAAATCATCTTTTCTGGCATAGCAACATAATTCTGTTTCTCTGTAAAACTAATCTGGTATAAAATCTGGATAACTTGCAATCAGAAAAGGAGGACTTTAGCTGATTGGACTCTGTAGAAAGTCATCTAATTGAATCTTTCCTTTGGCCTGTCCTTAGTAAATCTCCAAAAAGTGGTCTGTCTCTGTGACCCCAGGGGAATTATTTGGAGGTCAGAGGTAGAGGAACAAGGATCACCAAGAAGCTCATGGATGATGCTCAGGAGGCAGGGGAGCCATTGCTGTGGCTTTCACGGGGATTCTCACAGACAATTATTTTGGGCTATACCACATATCACCCAAAGCCATACGGCTAGAGACAGTCAAATATTAATATACCAATAATTGCAATAACAACATTAACAGCTTACCTTTAATGTGTGTTTTCTCATTTGGTCACACAATGACTCTGTAGGGCTGGCAGAAGTTCTCTTGAGCCAGTCTTAAAAAGGAGGAGGGAAAAAATGCCCAACAGAAAAGCAACTTGCTCACAGAACTGGTAGATGGTGAAATTAGGATTCACACTCAGGCCTCCTAATTCCTAGTCCTAGTTCTCCCACTATCCCATTTTACTCACTAACTCTGTTAGCCATCGGTAAACAGAGCAGCTGTGGGTGTTAAGGGGAAAATTAACAGAAAATGGTATTTCATCAAGACTTTAGCCCCTGCACTCAAACATGTTGCTATGCAGTGTGGATAGTCTATCCAAAAGCAGGCTTGTGGGTTTCTCATAAATCAACCAGACAGTGGAATTGCCTCCCCACCCAAAGAATTTTCATGATGCATAGATGCTGCTGAGATAAGACCTGAGAGCAAATTCATAATTTCCAAGATAAGCAGGGAATTGTATGAGGAACCAGAAAGAGAGATGCTTATAAAAGCCTTCTTTGGTAATAGGCTATGACTACTTGGTCCAACAAGAAGTGACCCCCACCCCCACCCCAAGAAACTAGAACTTGTTTATAATAATTGCGTATTTATTCTAACATGTTTAAATCAATCACCTTCAAAGTACTCTCCATTTGGCAATATACCTATTGACACATTTTTTCCACTGTTCAAAACAGTTTTTGAACTAGTTGATTTTAATGCCCTTTAGTGCTTTTGCCATTTTTCTTTTTCTTTTCTTTTTTTTTTTCTTTTCTTTTTGGTTGTTTTACCACTTCCACATCAGCAAAGGGAAATCAGTATTTCCCTTTGAGGACTGTTTTCATCTGGGGAAACAAAAAAAGTTGCTTGGGGAAAGATAGGGTGAATAGGGAGGATAGGGCATGGTGGTCATGCTGTTTTTTGGTCAAAAACTGCTGAACACTCAGCGCGGTGTGGGCAGGGGTGCTCGTACATCACCCACCATGAAATGGGTAAACATGGTGAAAGAGTCTTCAAAAAAATTCACTGAAGCCAACACAACCTCTGACAACAATGCCAGCTGGTACACTGATACAGATTGGTTCCTAGAACACTCACCTAGTTGGGGAAGCCTGTACTACAAGGGGTCCATCCTCCAGAAGATAATTTTGGGTCTTTTGTGAGGTCCTCCCTGAGACTTTGTGTTACCAGTTGGTCAAAAAGCAGGATAAGTGTTGGTGCATTTTTTCTAATTACCATAGCAGAAATGACTGTAGAGTTCTGCTACTAACAACATAATATACATTTTATGGAAATAGGAGAGTATAATAGTGGTTGTTGAGGTCCCACTTAGGTCCTCTTTACCTAGCAGAGCACCCATCCCACAGCTGTTAGAATTGTTGGCTGCTAACGGGTCACAGCTACATTCTCCTGCTGAGAATTGTACCCAGCAAATGAAAGCCACCTCCCCTGGAAAAACCTAGGACATTGTGCCTTACCCCTAGAGGCATACCACATAGGAACTGACTGACACTGAGATATATAAGGGCCGCTCCTTTTCCTCAAAATAAAATAACTCTTCAGACCCGTTCTCACTACAAATCTCCTTGGGATTAGAGATGAGGCTGAGTCTAGATTTAGTTCTGTCTCCATCTTTGCTTAACTACTTCCTCTGCCCTATCCTGCTTTGTTCACTTCCATAGAGGTTTTGCCTGAGACCACTCCCCCCACCCCAGGGTAATAAGTCACTTGTACCAGAATACCTACATCAGGCTCTGCTTCCAGGGAACAAGTCCTAAAGCCAAAAGCAACGAGTTAATCCAAAGGTATCCTATTTTTCCCAAAATTTGTACTTACAATTTAGCAGGAAAATGTAATCCACAGGGTTTTTGTTTATCCGTATGTACTTTTCTCTTGTGATAAGGTATAATGTCCTATTTTATGCCTTGGGACATATTATGGCACATTAATGATAGCTGATAATTATTTGGATATGTATAATGTGTTAGGCTCTATAATAGAGCTTAAGTATTATGGCATTTAACTCTTACAACAAGTTTCTGAAATAGGATCTGTTATCACCATTCCCATTTTATAAATAAAAGAATCGTAACCTAGAGAGTTAAGGTACTATGCCTCAATGTCATAAAAATGGCATGTGAAAGAACTAGGATTTGAACCCAGTTTTATGTGAATCCAGACTCAAGCTCTTAACTACCACATTGTACTGCCTCACCATACCAAACCGAGTTTGTACAAAATGATTGCTAAAATAATCAAGTAGTTTAGGAAAGTTCTTCCCAAACTGTCTATTTGGTCTATCCTCTTGCATAAGTAATGAAATTCTGCATCAATTTAGTTCATTGTAATGTCCCTCCCGCCTGGAGGGACCTGGGTGAGGCTCGGGTTTGACTGGGGCATTTCTCAGTGGACTATGGTAGGACTCAAGACTGGGATCTCTTATTATAGGTCTAAAAGGCAGATAGATTAAGTTCATGTACTGGAGGAAGCTTGAATCTAAATCTCAGATAGTACTGCAGGTTGGGTATCCCAAGAAGCAGACCCTGAGTCAAGGATTTAAGGAGGATTTATTTATTTACAAAGTATTCCACAACGCAACAAATGGGCAGTGCAAAAATGAATCGAAAGTCTTTAGGAAATACGCTTTCTTTTTTTTTCTTTTTACTTGAAACCTCCTTTTAATCATCAATATTCTTTTTATTTTTCATTTTTTTTATTGTTGTTCAAGTACAGTTGTCTCCATTTTCCTGCCTCCAATTTCCTCTGCCCCACCCACCACACCTCCCACTCTCACTTCTTCCTCCCATTGGCTTTGTCCATGGGTCCTTTACACATGTTCCTTGATGACCCTTCCCCTTCTTTTCCCCCGTTATCCTCCTCCCTGATCCCCTCTGGTACTGTCAGTTTCTTCTTTATTTCAGTGTCATTGGTTCTGTTTTGCTTGTTTGTTTTGTTGATTAGGTTCCACTTATAGGTGAGATCATATGGTATCTGTCTTTCACTCCCTGGCTTGCTTCACTTAGCATAATGCTCTCCAGGTCCATCCATGTCCTCGTGAAGAGTAGTAGCTCCTTTTTTCTTTCTGATGCATAGTATTCCAATGTATAAATGTACCATAGTTTTTTGATCCACTCACTTACTATTGGGCACTTAGGTTGCTTCCAATTCATGGCTATTGTAAATTGTGCTGCTATGAACATTGGGGTGCATAGGTTCTTTTGAATTGGTATTTCAGGATTCTTAGGGTATAATCCCAGCAATGGAATTGCTGAGTCAAAAGGCGGTTTCATTTTTAGTTTTCTGAGGAAATTCCAAACTGTTTTCCACAGCGGCTGCACCTGTGTACATCCCCACAAGCAGTGCATTAGGGTTCCCTTTTCTCCATGACCTCGTCAGCACTTGTTGTTTGTTGATTTGTTTATAATGGGCATTCTGACGGGTGTGAAATGGTATCTCTTGGTGGTTTCAATTTGCATCTCTCTGATGGCTAGTGATGCTGAGCATCCTTTCATATGTCTCTGGGCCCTGTGTGTCCTCCTTACAGAAGTATCTGTTCAGATCCTTTGCCCATATTTTAATTGGATTCGTTGTCTTCCAGGAGTGGAGTTGTGTGAATTCTTTATCTATTTTGGAGATCAAACCCTTGTCCAAGGTATCATTGGCAAATATATTTTCCCATATATTTGGTTCCCTTTTTATTTTGCTGATGTTTTCTTTAGCCATGCAGAAGCTTTTTATGTGATGAAGTCCCATTTGTTTATTCTTTTCTTTATGTCCCTTGCTCTAGGGGACATGTTGGTGAAAATATTGCTGCATGGAATATCTGAGATTTTCCTGCCTATGTTCTCCTCTAGGACTTTTATGGTGTGTCATGACCTATAATTAAGTCTTTAATCCATCTTGAATTTATTTTTGTGTGTGATATAAGTTGGTGGTCAAGTTTCATTTTTTTGCATGTAGCTGTCCACATCTCCCAACACCATTTGTTGAAAAAGCTAATTTTACTCCATTTTATGCTTCTGCCCCCTTTGTCAAATATTAATTGACCATAGAGACATGGGTTTATTTCTGGGCTCTCTATTCTGTTCTATTGATCTACATGTCTGTTTTATGCCAGTACCAGACTGTGGACTTGTAATACAGTTTGATGTCAGGTATTGTGATCCCTCCTACTTTGTACTTCCTTCTCGAAGTTGCTGCAGTTACATGGAATCATTTATGATTCCATATAAATTTTCAAAATGTTTGTTCCATATTTGTGAAATATGTCATTGGTCTTTTAATAGGATTGCATTGATTCTTTAAATTGCTTTAGGAAGTATGGATATTTTGATGATGTTAATTTTTCCAATCCATGAACACAGTATATGCTGCCATTTATTTGTGTCTTCCTTAATTTCTTTCTTAAGGGTTGTGTAGTTTTTTGAGTACAAGTCTTTTACCTTCTTGGTTAAGTTTATTCCTAGGTATTTAATTTTTCTTGTTGCTATAGCAAATAGGATTTTTTTCCTGATTTCTAACTCTGATATTTCATTGTCAGTGTACAAAAATGTCTTTGATTTCTGAACGTTGACTTTGTATCCTGTTGTTTTGCCAAATTCACTTATTAAATTGAGTAGTTTTTTGGTGGAGTCTATAGGGTTTTCTATGTACATTCATCAGCAAATAGTGAGAGTTTTACTTCCTCCTTTCCAATTTGGATGCCTTAATTTCTTTTTCTTGTCTAATGGTTGTGGCTAGGACTTCTAACACTATATTGAATAGAAGTCTTGAAAGCAAGCATCCTTGTCTTGTTCCCAATCTAGTGAGAAAGGTTTTATGTTTTATCCATTCAGTATAATGTTGGATGTAGGTTTCTCACATCTAGCCTTTATTATGTTGAGGTATGACCCCTTTATTCCCACTTTGCTGAGAGTTTTTATTATAAATGGGTACTGTACTTTATCAAATGCTTTTTCCACATCTATTGATATGAACATGTGATTTTTGTCTTTCCTTTTGTTTATGTGATGCATTACTTTATTGGTTTGCAAATATTGTACCATCCTTGCATCCCTGGGATGAATCCCACTTGATCATGGTGGATGATCTTTTTAATGTATTGCTGGATGTGGTTTGCTAATGTTTTGTTGAGGATTTTAGTGTCTGTGTTTATTAGCAATACTGGCCTGTAGTTTTTGTTCATTGTTGTTTCTTTATCTGGTTTGGGATTAGGATGATGCTGGCCTCATAAAAAGAGTTTGGGAGTCTTCCTTCTTCTTGGAGTTTTTTGAGAGTCTGAGAAGAACAGGGGTTAGCTCTTCCTTAAATGTTTTATAAAATTCTCTTATGAAATCATCTGGTCCAGGGCTTTTGTGTGCCTGGAGTTTTTTGATTACTGCTTCAATTTCACCAGCTGTTATGGGTCTGTTCAAGTTTTCTGCTGCTTCTTTAGTCAGTTTTGGAAGATTATATATTTCTAGAAATTTGTTCATTTCACCCGGGTTTTCAAATATCTTGGCATATAGTTGTTCATAGTAATTTCTTACAATCCTTTGTATTTCTGTGTTATTAGTTGTAATTTCTCCACTTTCATTTCTGTTTTTATTTAGTGGGTCCTCTGCCATGTTTTGTTTTGTTTTTTTTTTGGATGAGTCTGCTTAAAGGTGTGTCATTTTTTTTTATCTTTTCAAAGAACCAGCTCCTAGATTTATTGATCCTTTGAATTTTTATTTTAGTCTCTATGTCATTTTTTTCTGCTCTGATCTTGATTATTTCCTTCCTTCTGCTCATTCTGAGCTTTGTTTGTTGTTGTTTCCCCAGTTCTTCTCAGTGTAGGGTTAGGTGGTTTATTTGAAATGTTTCTATGATTTTTAGGTAGGCCCATATTGCTATGAACTTCTCTCTCAGGACTGCCTTCATTATGTCCCATAGGTTTTGAACTGTTGTATATTCATTTTCATTTATTTCCAGAAACCTTTTGATTTCTTCTTTGATCTCATTATTATTAACCCATTCTTTGCTTAATAGCATGCTATTCAGTCTCCATGAGTTTGAATGTTTTTGAGTTTTTTCCTTGAAGTTGGTTTCTCATTTTAAGTCCTTGCAGTCTGAGAAAATGTTTGATATGATTTCAATTTTTCTTAAATTTATTGAGGCTTGTTTTGTGTCCAATTATGTGGTCTATCTTTGAAAATGTTCCATGTGCATTTGAAAAGAATGTGTATTTTACTTCTTTGGGATGAAATGTTTTATATATATAATTATATGTATATATATAAAGTTATATATATACAATTATTATATATATATAATCAGTTAAGCCCATTTGATCTAATGCATCATTTAGTTCCAAAATATCCTTGTTCATATTTTGTTGGAAGATCTATCCATTTTTGACAGTGGGGTGTTAAAATTCCCTACAATAATTGTGTTGTTGTCTATATCTTTCTTGAAGTCCTCCAAGATTTTCCTTATATATCTGGGTGCTCCTATGTTGGGTGCACATAGGTTTACAATGTTTATGTCTTCTTGATGGATTCTTCCCTTGAGTATTATAAAGTGTTCTTCTGTGTCTCTTTTTATGACCTTGGTTTGAAGTCTATTTTTTCTGATATAAGTATTACTACCCCAGCTTTTTTCCCTGTCAATTTTCTTGGAATATTTTTTTCCAACCCTTTCCTTTCAGTCTGAGTAGGTCTTTTGTTCTAAGGTTCATCTCTTGTAGTCAGTATATGCGTGGGTCATGTTTTCTTATCCACTTAGCTACCCTGTCTTTTGATTGGAGCATTTAATCCATTTACATTTAAGGTTATTATTGATAGGTACTTACTCATTTTTTCCCTTTGTATTTATGTTCCTCCCTCTCTCACTCTTTTTCTTCACCTTCTTATAGCAATCCCTTTAGCATGTCATGCAATTCTGGTTTGGTGGAAGTGTATTCTTTTAGCCTTCCTTTATCTGGGAAACTCCTTATTTCACCTTCCATTTTAACTGAGAGCCTTGCTGGGTAGATTAGCCTTGGTCACAGGCCTTTGCATTTCATTATCTGGAATATTTCTTGCCATTCTCTCCTGGCTTGCAGTGTTTCTGTTGAGAAGTCAGTTGTAGCCTTATCAGGGCTCCCTTGTATGTTACTTCCTCCTGTGCTGCCTTTAAGATTCTCTCTTTGTCTTTGATATTCACCTTTTTAATTATGATGTGTCTTGGAGTGGGTCTCTTTGGGTTCCTTTTGATTAGGACCCTCTGTGCTTCCTGGACTTGTGTGACCTTTCTCTCATCAAATTAGGAAAGCTTTCCATCATTACTTTTTCAAACAGGTTTTCTATCCCTTGCTCCTCTTCTTCTCCTTCTGATATCCATATTGTCTGGATATTATTATGTTTCATGTAGTCCTGCATTCCCTTAACCCCTCAGTCAACCCCTTGATTGGGGGTCACTCTGCCTACCATGTCTTGTGAGTTGTTGTGAATAGTGCTGCCAGAGCAAAACCACAAAGCCCAGGAAACAAACCCACATCCACAAAAATAACTCTCCCTGCAACCCCACTATCACCAGCAAATAAACTAGTATTAATAAGGCTGTAAGGAGATTTAGACTATTATAAGAAGGGAGAGAAATAAAATATAGTATAAAATCTAGTGACTCCATATGCACAAATTTGATGGACAAGAAATGAATGTTAAAGCGCTATGTAGCATAGAAAATATTGCAAATCATGGAAAAGACAGCAGTGGATTTTGTCTCGGTAATCTCTAGTATTTACTGCTGTTTTTTTCTTTCTGGAGCCATCTCTGATGATGTCAGGTGTTGATCCCTTCTGACCTTAGGTAATCTGAGACTTCCAGGGATCTACTGTCCATGGCTGGCTCCTTCAGTTGTTAATGTAGTCACCCTGCACTCAACAGTCAGGCTTAAGCAGCACAGGGCGGGGCAGAATCCCTCCTGAGAGCAGGGCTATAGTTTCCTGTCTGGCTGCTGCTACTCAGGGGAGTAGTCTACCTGAGAAAGATGCCTGCTGCCGTATGGGGGATGACTCAGCACTGGGATCGCAGTGGCTACTCTCTCAGTTGTCTCCCCAAAGCCTCTTTCCCCAATCTCTCCTCATGTGTCTCTAGTCCACTCTGCCCCTGCCCTTGCTGGATCCCAGAGTAAGTGGCTGAAAATGAAAATTTATGTGCTGGCCCTTTGCGCTCTTTGCGTCTCCAGCTGCCTGTCTCTGGCAGAGAGCAACCCTACCACTTTTTGAAGCTGGTTGTTATCTGTGTACTTTTTGGACTCTGGTGCTCTAGGTTGGGGATCCCTGCTTATGGTTTAGACTCCACTCTTCTCAGGGGGATCCAACTGACTGCTTAAATATTCTTTTAGCACTACCCACTGTGGGTGCCCAGCCAGCCTTCTCGAGTCTTCGCTGCACTCCTTACCAGTCAGGTTGTGCTGAAGCTTATTCTTCTGTCTGTCTGAGGTCATAAGGCTTCTCTCTTGCTATTGTTCAGTCATTTCTTCTGGGTTATTTCTCCACAATTTAGTTGTAATTCCAGATTGCTCCCGGGTGGAGGTCAGTGTGACTTCCATTCACTCCTTTGCCACCTTGCCAGTCCCCAGGAAATTGTATAGAACACTCTGCATTGGTCTATCCTATGGGCAAGGATCCTGAAGAATTTATCCACTAACTGCCATCTGTTTCTGCTGGTGGTCTCATCCTGGGTATATTAACTTCCAGAATTTCTGGATGCCCTGGTGGAAAGCTCAGCATGCTCCTGCAGCCTGAAAAAGCATTTAGGCAGAGAGTTTCTTGACTGCAGTGAGAAGCCATCCACATGTGAGGGAATCCAAATGACATTCACTGATGCCAAGGGAACATGGGGGAGGCTCTGACCACTTCTGCCACAGATAACAGGGCTGAAACTGGGTCATGGATCCAAGGGTTAGAAGGGAAAGCAGGAGCCATAATATGCAGCCAACATGGAGCACATCATGAAAACGAAAAAGCACAAAGAGAGAAGTAGCCGAGCAATGGGGACAGATGTGGGGGAGCATTAGGATGGTGACTGGTGATTCATATTTACCAGTATATCTGCCATTCTTAAAGCTAATATGGTAAAAGAACAGTACCTCTCTCTCTTCAGAGTGGATGGACTAATATCCTTGCTCCTTTTAGAAGATAACAGTCTAATTTCTGAACAAAGGTATTCCTGATCAGAAAAGCAAAAAAATCTCACTCAATGTAAGAATGTCTAGTATGTGCAAGTGCGTTTTCTGTGCATGTCAATGTCATTCTGATTTAAAGTTTAAGAAATATGTCTTGGACCCTGAAGCCCATTAGGGAACATTGCTTGTGCTATGAGGGTAGTTTGTTGCTGCTCTTGAATTTGTTTATTGGGCTAGGTGAAGTGCATTACTTAGGAGGATTACCTGCTCAGATGAGTCACTCATGTAGAACTATAAAACCAATGTTTCACTGAATGTCCAGGTGCATTAAGTTCCAACTGTGGAGGCCCATTAGCCTTCCTTGGAATTTCTAATACAAGAAGGAGCAATACAAGTTCAGGAGGTGCTACTATAGCCAGTGAGCTCTTGGATGGTGTTTGGGAGCCTCATTCAAGGGGGAAAAAAATGAGTGAAAACATGACTGATGATTATGTGCTAGAGTTTTGATCAGAGACCTCAGATTAAACCAGTGTGATATCTCCACAGCAGTTGTGAAGCAGTAAAACTTTTCCTGCCTTTTGGAGCAAGCTATTTCAGAACTATAAGATAAGAGGAGCTGAATGTCAGCCCCTAGGTGCATGTCCCTTCTGAAAGTAAACTGCATCCATCAGGATCAGTCAGGTCTGCTGCCTGGCTATGCTCAGCTCACCACCCCCACCCTGCCCTCAACTGCCTTGACCTTTATAAAGTCCTAAAGATAAGCAAGTATCCTGGGCTGTTCATTTTTGTAGTCCATATACTTGCTCTAAGAGTTGGTGGTCTTCAATGCAATATGGTTGCTTTTGGAGGCCTGAAGGAATTGGAACTAAACAGAGAGGACAGAGAGGGGAACACAGTATTAAAGAGGTAGGAAAGTGTACAATCTAAACTGAGATGAAACCAGGATAAAATTATGCTTCTGCAGGTCCAAACCATGTGATTTGCAGCAAATTATTTAACATGGCCAACACTAAGTTTCTTCATATAGAGAGAAAAGGGTTACTACAACTTACCTCATAGAACCTGGTGGAGGAAAGTGAAATAATGCATCCTAAGTGCCTAACACAGTGCCTGTGTACTTACAAGTAAACAGAAATAAATAAATAAATAAATGGCCACTGTTGTTGATGGGGGATCCAGGTCTATGTTCCAAATGCTGTATTAGATGTACAATATAAAATCTTTCACCAAAACAATAGTTTTTTATTTTTACCATTTTTTATTGCTATATATTATAGTTATCTCAGTTTTTCCCCCTTTGCCCTCCCCCACCCATCCCACCCCTGCTCTCACAGTCATTCCTGCACTGTTGTCCATGTCCATGGTTCATTCATACATACTCTTTAACTAGTCCCTTCCCCTTCTTTCCACCATTATACCCTTTCTCTCTCCCCTTTGCTCACTCTCAGCCTGTTCCATTCTGTTCCATGTTTCCATGCCTGTGCTTCTATTTTGTTCATTCGTTTATTTTGTTCACTAAGATCCTCTTATAGGTGAGATCATATGGTATTTGTCTTTTTCTGACTGGCTTATTTCACTTAGCATAATGCTCTCCAGTTCCATTCATGCTGTTGCAAAAGTTACAAGTTTCTTCTTTCTGCTCTGTAATATTCCATTGTGTAAATGTACCACAGTTTTTTGATCCACTCATTTAATGATAGGCACTTAAGCTGTTTCCAGCACTTGGTTATTATAAATAGTGCCACTATGAATATAGGGGGTGCATAAGTTCTTTGAATTGGTGATTCTTGATTCTTAGGGTATATTTCCAGCAGCAGAATCACTGGGTGAAAAGGTACTTCCATTTTTAATTTTTTGAGGAAATTCCATACCGTTTGCCACAGTGGCTGCATGAGTCTGCATTCCCACCCACAGTGCACTAGGGTTCCCTTTCCTCCACATCCTCACCAGCACTTGTTGTTTGTTGATCTGTTAGTGATGGTCATTCTGACCAGTGTAAGGTGGTATCTCATTGTAGTTTTAATTTACATCATTCTAATGGCTAGTGATATTGAGCATCCTTTCATATGCCTTTGGGTCCTCCATATGTCCTCCTTGGAGAATTGTCTGTT
Organism: Mormoops blainvillei; assembly: GCA_004026545.1. Lineage (NCBI taxonomy): Eukaryota > Metazoa > Chordata > Mammalia > Chiroptera > Mormoopidae > Mormoops > Mormoops blainvillei. The sequence goes on from PVJD01003095.1 coordinate 122,603, forward strand.
AAAGTCCTGTGCCCATTTTTTAATTGAATTGTTTGTCTTCCTGGGATTGAGCCATATGACTTCTTTGTATATTTTGGAGATCAAACCCTTGCCCAAGGTATCATTGGCAAATATGTTCTCCCATATGGTCTGTTCCCTTTTCATTTTTATGATGGTTTCTTTAATTGTGCAGAAGTGTTTTAATCTGATGTAGTCCCCTTTGTTTATGTTTTTCCTTTATTTCTCTTGCCCTAGGAGATGTATCAGCAAAAATATTGCTATGTGGGATATCTGAAATTTTCCTGCCTATATTTTCCTCTAGGGCTTTTATGGTGTCACAACTTATATTTAAGTCTTTTATCCATTTTGAGTTTATTCTGGTGTATGATGTAAGTATGTGGTCGAGTTTTTTTGCATGCATCTATCCGGATCTCCCAACACCATTTATTGAAAAGGCTACTTATACCCTATTATAAGCTCATGCCCTCTTTGTCAAATATTGACTAGAGATGTAGGTTTATTCCTGGGCTATCTATTTTGTTCCATTGATCTATGTGTCTGTTCTTATGTCATCACCATACTGTAACTACGTTACAGTAAGTAACCTTGTAGTATAGTTTGATATTGGGTATTGTGATCTTTCCTACTTTATTCTTATTTCTCAGGATTAGGTATACTGATTTTAAGATTATGTTAAGAAAGACTCATAGGGCTTGAGTAAATTGTTCTAGGTCCCATGGCTGGGGAGTGATGGAGCAGGAATTTAATGCTGGCTTAACTAATTTCAAAATCTGTGCTCTTTGCTCCCCATGATGCTTCTCTCCTGTCCAGCAAAGGTACTCACCCAAATGCTCAGATCTACTGGGCATTTTACTAGGGTCAGGCATTGCCAAAGGATGTTCTCTCTGGGGTTGCGATGGCAATACCTTGTACCCTACCCATTAGTAGGTGGCTATATATGCTGCTGGCTTCTTCTCACATTTTCCATGGTATGAAGGGGGATTTTCATACTTCCAGAAGTTCATGAAGCTTGAGGCCCAAATCTCTCAAAGTACAATCTGTGGCAAATATGGGTTACAAGAGTTTTCTTGATGACCAGAGAATTGATCCAAAAATGCAAGTCTATTTTTCAGTTCTCATAATGCATCAATTTGTTTTTGAATGATCATATGAACCATTTAAGGCTGTTAATCGAAGGGTTACTGAGTTTTGGTGTTCATGAAGTGAGGTTAACATATTACCAGAATTTCCTGACAAGTCTGACTTTAATACCTTGTAAAGCTGCAGTGACCACACCCATAGAATAGTGAGAAAATGCAACTTCAAGAAAGGGACTCAACAGTGTTGTCTTCAGTTGGTCCAGCGTTTAGGTAGTACTATGTGCCAGGCATTTTCTAATAACTTTGGAAATGTTAACTTGTTTTCAATCTTCATAACATTCCTATAAGATATATACTCATATTATTACTATTTTTTTCACAGGAAAATTGAGGCATGAAAAAGCTGAGCAAATCACCAGGGTCACAATGAATGAGAAGCTAAGATCTGAGGACAGGTGGTCTAGTTCAGAGTCCACAGTCTTAACCATTGGGCCTAACTTTGTTTTGTCTTTGAAATTTACTGTTGATTTCACTGGTTGTGAATTATTTGGATGATGTTTCATAACAACACATCAATGGTCCCAAAGTTTTAAATTACTAATCTTTTTTTTAACCTGGAAATGAATTTACTTTTTATAAATCATTCATTATTTTTCAATTACAGATGATGTACAATACTATACTAGTTTCAGGTGTACAACCCAGTGATTAGACATTTATATAACTTACAAAGTGATCACCCTAATAAATCTAGTACCCATCTGTAACCACACATAGTTATTAGAATATTATTGACTATGTTCCCTATGCTGTACTTTACATTCTCATGATTATTCTGTAACTATTTGTACTTCACCCTTTTTACTCCCCCATCCCTCCAATCTGACAACCCTCAAAATGTTCTCTGTATCTATGAGTCTGTTTCTTTTCTGATTTTTTTTTTAAGATTCCATATACAAGTGAAATCATCTGGCATTTGTACTTCTCTGCCTGACTTATTTCACTCAGCACAATACCCTCTAGGTCCATCCATATTGTTGCAGGGCTGAATCATATTCATTTTTTATGGCTGAATCATATTCCATCATATATATGCACTATTTCTTCTTTATTAATTCATCTATTGATGGACACAAAAGCTGCTTCCATATCTTGGCTATTGTAAATAACACTGCAATAAGCATATGGATAAATATGTCTTTTTGATTTAGTGTTTTGGGTTTCTTCTGATAAACATTCAAAACTAGAATTGGTGGGTCTTTCTTTGTCTATTGTTATAACCTTTTTTAAAAAGTCTATTTAGTCTGGTATAAGTATTGTTACCTCAGCTTTTTTTTTAATTTCCACTTTCATGAAGTATCTTTTTCTGCCTTTTTACTTCTAGCCTGTGTGTGCCCTTTGAACTAAAGTGAGTATCTTGTATGCAACATATGTAAAGGGCTTTAATTATTTTATCCATTCAACCACCTTATGTTTTTTTAATTAGAGCATTTAATCTGTTTGCATTTAAAGTAATTATTGATATATATGTATTTATTGGCATTTTGTTATTCATATTTTTTATCTTTTTTCTCTTCTCCTTAAAGAACACCCTTTACATTTCTTATAGCTCTTGACTGCTGGTGGTGATGAACTCCTTTAGCTTTTTCTTGTCTGGAAAGCTCTTTATCTGACCTCCAGTTTTAAATTATAACTTTGGTGGGTAAAGTGATATTGGTTGTAGATCCTTGCCTTTCATCACTTTGACTATTTTGTGCCAGTGCATTCTGGCCTGCAAAGTTTCTGTTGAGAAATCAACTGACAGTCTTAATGGAGCTCTCTTGTAGGTACCTAACTACTTTTTTCTTGCTGGTTTTAAGATTCTTTGTTTTTAACTGCGACATTTTAATTATGATGTGTCTTGGTGTGGGCCTCTTTGAGTTCATCTTGTTTGGGATTCTCTCTGCTTCCTGGACTTGTGCTTCCTGTGCTTCCCATGTCCTTAACCAGGTTAGGGAAGTTTTCCATCATTATTTTTTCAAATAGGTTTTCAATTTCTTGTTCTTTCCCTTCTCTTTCTGCCCCCCACATTATACAAATGTTGGTATGCTTAAAGTTATCCCAAAGGCTCTTTACACTACCTTCATTTTTTTATTCTTTTTTTCTTTTTGCTATTCTGATTTTTTTTCTGCTTTCTTATCTTCCAGATTGCTTTACCTACTCTATGATCCTCTGCTTTACCTACTCTATGATCCTCTGTAATGTGTTTTTCATTTCAATTATTGTACTTTTTATTTCTGGTTTTTTGGTTTGTTTTTTTTTTTGCTTTCTATCCCCATTTTTATGTTTCCTGTCTCTTTATTGAAGTTTTCATTCAGTTCATCTGCTCTTCCCCTAAGTTTATTGAGCACCTTTAGAGCCAGCATTTGGAACTCTGCATCTGGTATATTACTTGTCTCCATTTTGTTTAGTTATTTTTCTTGAGTTCTGTTTTGTTCTTTCATTTGAGACATACTCCTCTGTCTCCTCATTTTGGCTGCCTCCCCATATTTGTTTCTATGTAATTAGGTAGAACTGGTATGTCTTCCAGTCTTGGTAGAGCAGCCTTATGTAATAGGTATTCTGCAGGGCCTAGTGGTGCAGCCTCTTTGTCACAAGAACTGGACACTCCAGGTGTACCTTTCTCTCCCCTTACCCTCTCTGTGGTCTATGCACCCTCCTGTCTTAGTTGAGCCTTGATTGCGATTAACATGTTAACCCAACCACTATGGAAGTTGGGGCCAACTGCAGGGAGCAGGACTCAACTTTAGAGGGTTCTGGTGGTAGCTGAGTTTGCCCCTTGAGTGTGTTGGTCATGTAGGTGGTTGGGTGGTGCACTGTCATGGTCTGAAGCTGTCCATCAAGTGCCCTGGCTCTAGTGTTTCCTGGGAGGTTCAGCCTAAGGTCAGCCTCTACCTATTCTCTACCAGAGACCACCCAGCATGAGCCAGAAAGCAATCTGCAAATGGCTGCTACCTGTATTAGGCTTGGAATTTCTGGGGAGAGGCCAAGCTGTAAATCAAGCCTGCTTGTCACTAGTGGTGGACCTGGGACATTTAACAAGAGGTATGCGGCACACTGAGGCCAGATCTGCTTGTTTGAGAGAATTTAGGAAAGTCCTCAGTATAACCCAAGATAAGCCATTTGCATGGAAAAACCACTAGAAGTGGCTTGGATGAGCCCACAAGTTGGGTGGGGCAAAGTCTCAGGGAATCACCAGGGCAGGCGGACAGTGCTAGCCAGGTTGATGGAGACTCAGATATGGCTCCTGCCAGCTCTGTGGGGGCAAGTCTCAGAAAAGAACAATGGCCCCTGACAGCCCTTCTATCTGGGAGAAAACTGCCCTTCCAACTTTCACCTTGATGCCGAATAATTCAGTTCCTCCCTGTATGTCCCTGGTGTTTTCAAGCTGCTGCTCCAGCCCTGGAGCTTAGAGCCAGTCATTCCAAGTATGTCCACATGTGGGCCCGTTAAGGGGAACACCTGGGACTCCGGAAGCCCTCCAGCTCACTCAGCCAAAGTGCCCACTGGTTTTCACAGCCAAAGTTATGGGGGCTTCTCTTTCAGACACGAAACCCTTGTCTGGGGAGCCCAGTGTGGGGCTAGGACCCCTCACTCCTCAGTGGGGACTCTGGAAGTCAATATAGCCCTCCCAATTTTTAATGGCCACATGTGAATGTGGGACCAGTGCCTTCCTCATCTCTGCCACTGCTACCAGTCTCCATGTGGCTTCTTCTTTATATCCTTAGTTATAGGACTTCTGTTCAACTAGACTTCAAGTGGTTCTGAGTAATGATTCTTCTGTGTTTTAGTTGTAATTTAGATGCAGTTGTAGGAGGTACCAAGTACCACATTTACCTATGCCACCATCTTGATAGAAACCTCTAATTACTAATCTTTAACAATAACATACATAATGACAACATCTATTGAGCACTTACTTTGTGCTTTTCACAGTTCTCAGTGTATATTAATTTATTTTAACATATTAACTCATTTAATCCTCACTGCAACTTTCCACTCTTTCATCCTTATAGCAGTTTTGAAGATTGGGGGGTAGAAAGATTAAGTAACCTGCAGAGAACCATTCCGCACTGCTTGTGAGTCACGGGGACAGCCCTCAAACCACGGCAGTCTGACTTTAGACACGGTGCTCCTAAGCGGACCCTATCAAAATTCAGAAATGGATCATCTGTACCTGGCCAGTCCTTTCTCTATCAGAAAGTAGAAACAGGGTGCGTAAATAAGCTGGGAGGGATTCTGGACCCCTTGCTATTTGCCATGTTCAAAACAATGGCAAGAGGTGTTGGTTAGAGTCAGCATTCATGGAGCCACAGATGAAAACTTCTCATTTTGGATCGGTCACGGCCAGCTATCAGCAAAGAGCCTGGCTGGGAATGCAGAGACAACATAGGCCTAGGATGAATCTTCGAGAATAGGGGATCACAGAGCTCCAAAGTCAGACAGGCTCTGCACGTCACCGTGTGGCCTCAGGCAAGTCACTCTCCTCTAAATTATGGGTGAGGATGATTCCCCATTCACAAAGCTTTGTGAAGAATGAATAACATAATAAAAGTCAAAAGTTTAGCATCATTTAAGTAGTTCATTATTAATGAATATGTAATACTGAAACCTTTCCAAATCATTCCTTTTGTAACACTTTTTTTAAATGAACAAGGCAAATCTCTATTCCACACATTTGATACCTAGGTCCCACTTTTTGTACAGAAGCCCCTTTCTTCACTTTTTCCTCCACTTAGACATAATTTAAGTATTTTTCCTCTTCATCTTCTGACTCCTTGGAAAAGACTAATATTAGTGCCTTTTTAAATGACATATGACCCTCTTCAGTCTTAAAGGAGTAACTAATTATTTTCATCAGTGATACTAATATACCCATCGCTACATTGGTAGTATTTTATTTCACTGTGTTTGCAGCTACTGTGTACTGCCTCTGGGCCACAGCTCTATTTTATACAATTTGGTGGGCGGCCATGGCTTTTGGGCATGTTTCAGAAGCAATGACTTGCCAACTCAATCAGCATAATTCTATTTACTTGTTTTTGGAAGGAGAGACTTGCCAGATTTATTTATTCTTATAGCAGGGTTTGAGAACCATGAAGTTCTTTTGTCTCTTTCATGGTAATAAAAGGAACAGTGCTCAAAAACCTGAGTCATTCTCTTGCTTGCAATGCTGTGTTAATAGTGTTACCGTCCCCCCAGCATCATAAATGACAAGCATATGTCCTCCACAGAATCCTGAACAGTTTCTGCTTCCCATTTGAATTTTGATAAAATGAACAGAATTTGATTTCCCTCAAGATACTCATTCTTCCTCATCAGGCATCCCTCTAGCATGGTGTTTTTAGTGTTCATTAACATCACTTGGGGTTTTGCTAAAGATGTAATTTCCTAAGACTTATTTCCAGAAATCCAGATCCTGTAACTACTGGGAGGGCTCAGGTCACCTATGGATTTAATAGGCTTGACAATACTCTTCCCTCTCTACACGCAGCCCTCAGATTCTGATGTAAATGGGTCCTTGTACTACATTTTGAGGAGTGCTCTAACAGGTTATATATATTTTTGGTTTGCCAAGTCCCTTTGTGAATGAGGTGCATTTCATAGCATGCTTAGACGGTCTCACAGAAATAACTTAATCATTTGAAATTGTTATGAAAAAGTCACAGGAATAATATTTTGTTCTAGTGGCATGGAAGAAAAAAAGATAAGAGGCTTTGGAGTTAGGCAAATCTTAATTCAAATGCAGACTTGATAGATTACTACCTGAGTGATAATGGGAAAATTAATCTCACTGAGCCTCTGTTTTCCACTTATAAAATGGGAATAGTAGCCCCTAAAAGTTTACCTTGAAGGTTAACTGCGATATCTTGTTCCAATACAAAGCAAGTATAAACAAAGGCACCCACTTTGAATCTAGATGGAATAGTTCATAAGTGGTGCTAAATTATCTCTTTGTTTAAATATTGATGCATTTCTACAGGAACCAAGAATGAAGGTCAATGATGATCTTTTGAGTTGAAACAGGATCTTTCTGGAGATTTTTCCCTGACTTTTTGTTTTCCTCCTGCATTCCAGGGAAGAGAATGGAGGCGGGGCAGACCTCACTATAGGTCCACAGGAGGAGTCACTCAGAGGGAACCAAAGCCGGTGATGACTGATGGCCCTGAACCAGCTCCCGTGGAAGTTCTGGCATCCAAAGAAACAAAGAGCCTACTGATTAGATGCTGCAGGAGTGAGCATGCTTTTAGGTTCCACCTAGACAAGGTGACTCTCAAACCTTAGGGGGAGTGTAGAAATCAGAGTGTCAACCAGACATGACAAAACCTTGTGTCCCCAGTGTTTCCTCGCTGCATAGGAGGAACCATGTCAGTGTGAATCCAAAAGCTTCCCTTCCTAGCGGACTGACCCCAGAAGGTTTACAGTGTTTGTTGATGAACCCACAGACAGCCCCTCGGTCATGATCCAAGATGTTAGCTTTCGTAGAGGGTCACACTAAGCTGCCAAGTCACTCCATTAGGGTCCGTTTGGTGCTGATTAGATTTTCTATCAGGCAGACTGAACACGAAAAAATAAAAGCAGTTCATTTAACAAAGCATTAAGATAGCTGCCATGGGGGGAAAAATAGAACTTTAATCATGGACTTCTCTATTTATTTTACAGTTTTGTTTTATTTTTATATTAAATCACAACATGGGAATAGATTGAGTAGCCACACTTTTTTCAAGGCCTGCTGCCTTTATGGGTCTTAATCTGTCCTGGATCTTGCCTGCTTTCGGTGTAGAGGTGGGTACCCTCTTGGCAGGATCAGAAGGATACTGAGATCAACCCTCTTGCGCTCAAAGTGCTTCCCGAAATATCCCCTCCTACCTAAGGCATGATAGGCTTCTGTGAAATGAGAATGTTATCATTAGTCATTAATAATAATTTTTGTTGACTAATACCAAAAGTATATGCTCGATATTGCAAAGGCATAGGTCACTGATGATATTATGAGAGGAACATATATTCATTGTGAATTTTCAGGGAGACAGTGGTCTAAGTAGCACAGTTTCCTGGCTCACAGCTCTGAAAAGCCTTGGAGTTTCCTAAGGGTTGAGAGTGAGGTAGGTGCTCTTTGTTATGTTAATAAGGTCGTACTTAAGGAGGGGAAGGGGGCTGGATATGGAGTTCAATAAGCAATGGTTAATGATCTGTTCAATCATGCCTGTGTATTAAAGTCCCCACAAAACACCAAAGAGAACAGGGTTCAGATTGCTTTTGGGCTGGTGAACACGTGGAGATCCGGGGAAAGTGGAGAGATCTGAGAGGATGTCAAAGCTCCATGCCCTTTTCCCATACTTTGCCCTATGCCACTCTTCCATCTGACTGTTTTTTGATTTATATCCTTTTATAATAAACCAGTGCTCTAATAAGTAAAATATTTCTCTGAATTCTGTAAGCCATTCCAGCAAATCAATCAAACCCAAGGAATGGGTCATGAGACCCTCTGATTTATAACCAATGGGTCAGGAGCACAGGTAACAACCTGGACTTCTGACTGACATCTGAAGTGGGGATGGGGACAGTCTTGTGTGACCGAGCCCTTTACCTGTGAAATCTGATGCTATCCTCAGTAGACAGTGTCGGAATTGACTTGAATTATTGGGCATCCAGCTGGCATCCAAGTGTTGTGCCTCCGTATGGACCATACCATTGATGGTATGTGAAACACGCTCTCCATACATTGGGATTGGGTCCAGCAACCCAGTAAGAGGAAGCCCAATGTTCAAGTGGGACTTGGAGCAGTTTGGAGAGCATAAGAGCATCCTGGAGCAGCGGAAGGATCAAAAAGAGGAACAACGGGGCTGTGGTAATTCTGCCAAGGGCCCGTAGTACTCATAATAGCTATACGCAGAGGTGGATTAAGGTCCGTTGAGGCCCCGGGTGAAGAAGAAAATATTGGGCCCCTTATAAAAAAGAGAGAGATGGGGAAAATAAAAATATATGCCTTCAGAAGTTGGGACCCAGGGCGTGCGCCCAGTGCGCCCACCGTTAAATCCGCCTCTAGCTGTATGGGAACAGCAATGTGCTTCCTAGTCCAAAAGGGCAGGGCCTAGGCCAACTCTAAATCACGCTGTCAGACCCAGGTTTCTCGGTCTACATATAAGTGGAATCCTACGGGTCCTTTTCTGGACATGAAAGATTATACAATGATCAGTTTGCATTCATTCAACTTGACTATAATTGTCAAGTGACTATTATAATTGCCACTTCAACTTGATATTGTTTGTATTTTTTTCATTCTGGGTATCTTGTCTCTATATCTGAGTCATAATCTCTTTGAAAGGACTGGGTCTTACCTTCTTCGGGTGACTGATCACTTACCTGTTTCTTTTCCTTCAGTAAATGTTTATTAGGCCTCAGTCCCTATGGCTGACTCATTGTTCCCGTACCAGCTATGAGAGGCATTAAGGCTCAGATCCTTTGTTGGGCTGTTCAGACAAGAATGGAGAAAGGATGTGTGGTAGGGGAGCATTGCATCTGCAACACATTCTTTGAAGACATAGGTTATCAGAAAATGCCAAAGAGTCCAGTCATGCTACTGTTATTGCAATCTGGAAGTCATATAAATTGGTGACTATCACAAATATACTTCTGACTTTTGTTTTTCTGCTGCTGGCATGATTCTAGCAAGACTCCTATAGTAGTATCACATTACTTCATCTGGCATGTGTTCATAGAATTTAAACTAATTTATTTATATTTTTATTGAATAACTACTATGTGCCAGGCACTTTGCTAAAGACTGGAATGTGACTTTAGAACACAACGAATACGAGTTTGCTACTGATCATCTACCAGAAAACTACCCTGTCCCTCTGCCACCCAGTCCACATAAAGGAAGTAAAACTAGGAACTACCATACACTCATTGCCCACTATCGGTAGACCTTTGCATATATTTTTTCATTTAATCCACACAACAAAACTTCATAAAACTGAAGTATGGAAAGTTAAGAAATTTTTTCCAAGATCTCATGGCTACCAAATGGCAGAGTCAAGATTTGAATGCAGGTCTTTTCCAATTAATCCTAGTTGTATTGGCTTGTCAACAAATTCACCAATACCCTGGGATTTCTTCTCAGCAGTATATCAATTCTTATTGCTGTCAATGGTGTCTATCTGATTATGTCTCTATTCTAAGAGTCAAGCAGGGTTTATAGTAGATCCTGTATGACTTCATAATTCTCTGCAAGCATGTCTTAGAATTAGAAAAAAAAAATAATAAGGCCTAGAAGCTGATGTCAGAACACACATACTTGCAGACATATGGAGAACTCTTCCAACTTGACAGACAATGAATAGTCATCCAGAAATTACATGAGCGTGACAGTACTATTTCTTAAGGCTCAAATGCTAAATTGCAGGTTGCTCCATAGAGCTGGGCTTCACTACAGTCTAAGAATGGCCTGGCCCCAACACATTTAAGCTGTGCCAGCAAAGCCCAGACCTCCATTGGAATGCCCTCTTATTAATAATTAACTTTGTCCCCGAATCATGACAGTTAAGTAGCATTCAGGCCTGGTTGCCCTGATCCACAAAATAGAAAGCATAAATCTACTCTGCTGACTCCTCCTCCTTTTTCTGTAATCACCAACTCCATCAATTTCATAACCTAACATGCTGTTGAATATACCTTTATTCTTCATACCCATCCTCACTGGTTTAAACCCTCATCATTTATTACAGGATTATTGTAGTTGCTTTCTAATTGGTGTCTCTACATCCAGTTCTACAACCACCATTGCATCTATTCTATGCACTGATGTTGCCAGAGTAATCTTAAAACATCCAAATCTATAACTCTGCTCTATATTCAAAATTCCTCACTGACTCCCCACTGACACAAAAGGCAAATTCTCCTTGGCTATTCTTCAAGGGCCCCTAATGATCTGGCTTACTGCTACTTTTCAGACTTCTTTTAAGACTGAACATCATAACATTCCCCAAATACGCACAACACCCTTACCTCTGTGCTTTTGGACATGCTTTTCTTTCTGCCTAAAATGCTTTTTCCTCTCTTGGTAAACTCCTACTCATCCTTCAGAATCCAATGAAAGCATTAACTCCTCTGGAAAACCGTTTCCAACCTCCCCTTACACACTTAGTTGTTACTTATTTTGTGCTCCCAAAGTACTGTTTAAAAATAATTATTAGCACACTAGAACAGAACTGAACTACATCTGATAATTAGACTATAAGCTCCTCAAGGTTAGGGGCAGATTTTTACCGCTATTCCCTACTTGGGGAGTCAGTGCTTGACACGTGCATTGTTCACTATGCATCAGTATATTGCCTTTTTTCTACAGGAGAGAACAATAGGGGGGAAATGGGGACAACTGTAATTGAACAACAACAAACAAAATACATTTGCTAATTTACAAAGTTAGGGGCTTATGTAAAACAGTTTTACAACTCCTTCTAGCCAAACAATTTTTAATCAATTAACCATATATTGTATGGCTTTTAAAGTCTTTTCTCAAATATCATTTTCTCAATGAATCTTTTTCTGACCACCTTTTAGAAAATCCAACACTTTCTCCTGGCATACTCCTTTTTCTCTCTCTCCACTTTATTGTCATTACAGCACTTTTCTCTTTATAACATACTCCTTAATTAACTTAGGTGTTTTGTTTTTTTTTCTTTCTTCTGCTAGAACTAAATCCCCATGAGGGCAGAACATATTGCCTATGTATATTATTCACTGCTGTATTTCTGGCATCTAAAATGATGGTTGCCATATAGTTGACTCTCAAATGTATATCTGTTGACTGAATGAACTCTCAACTCTCAAATGTTAGAGGCATAAAATTCAAAGGGATCATCTCATCAGCCAAATTTAGAAAGAAAAAAAAAATCAGTCAATGATACGTAGTCAGTGGACAATCCAGGATTAGCAATAGGAATGTGGCCAAACAGTGGGGACCACAGGCAACTCTGAAAGACAGAGCCATGTAGCTACAGCAAATGAATGAAGTTACCTATGAGTCTACAAAGAGAACTAGCTCAGTGGACCCTACAAATAATTCTGCGACATCATGGCCACATTCTCACCATACTTTGTGCATATCCCCACAGGACACACTGTGACGGAAAGAGCGGGGTCTAACCCACAGGGCAAAGCCAGAGACCTGTGTCTTCTAGCTTCTCATTTCTTTGTTCTTCTGATGATGTTTGCCCTTTGGAACTTAGGGATCTACACTTCCTCCTTTCCTTTCTGTCTCAGGATCTCTAGAAAGCTGATCCATGCTGAGGCGCAAAATACCAGTGACACCAATGATCTCTCTCTAGTCTAGTACCTGACAGGGTCCTACAGCATAAACCCCTGGAGCCAAGCTCTTAAGTTAGTTAAGAGCTTAGCTGGGACTTTATAAAATGACAAGTAGAGGGGGAGATGGTCTTTCTGATGTCACTCAATTCCTGCCATTCAACTTGAGATAATCACTTATGTGTAAATAAATGTAACTAATAAAATGTTTCTGAAGTGCCTCTCAATATTTATCAGTAGGTGATTCACTTTTTCTTCTGTATCCCCCATTTTAAGAGTTAGGTGTAAAGTTAGAGTGAGGGTATAGGATATGGCATTTAGAAAGGAAAAAGTCCAAAATCAACCCCTTCCTGTCTGGTTTTACCAAATGAAAGCCTTGAGGAATCACATAGAAAAGTCTATCCTTTCCAGCCCAGGGAAATTTGGGGGGAAAGAAAAGAAACAAATATTGATTAAAGATGATAAATTCCAAAGTTTTTGCTCCCCCAAACCCTTGATTCAGGGACAAACAGCAATAAAGAAGGTCCTGTGATAAGCATTCTGATAGGATCGAAGATCCTGAGGCTTTGGAGGGTAGCAGGGGCTTTGGAAAAGTCTCCGTGGCTGTATGAAGGGATCCTTTACTGCAGAGAGCTACTATACTCTCCCTCCTACAGGAAGGCGGTGGCACTGGAACAGAGACGGTGACAATAGGCAACCAGAAGTCTTCTTATCTCCCATTTTCTGAACCGAATATACTATAGAATATACATTAAAATAGCAAAATCCTGCACTTGAAATAAAGAAGCCACTGTAGGTTGAGAATTTAAGACTACATTTTTTTTTTAATGTCCAAGATTATAGGCTCTAGTGGTCTGTACTAGCTGGAACTTGCTTCCCAGGAGACAGACCATATTGGCCACTCTGGAGCCCAAATCAGCAAGAATCCCTTTAATACTGAGGAAGCTTCCTTTTCTGCCACCATGAGAGAACATCAGTCATACCCAACCACCACCTTGGAAAGGAACAGAGGAAAGAGAGAAAACTTGAGTTTCAATTTTCTTAAGAGCTGCCCCTGTGAGAAAAGATGAAGAATGGGAAAATAGAGAATCACGTTTGCTTTGAATATTTATATGTGAAAGGTGAGTACTTTTGCCATCTTAGTGCATTTGAGAGTATTTCCCAGAGCTTTTGAGAATTGTATGTAGCAAATTTTTGCACCTTGGAGTGAATATATACCTCCAGGCTAAAATTAAAAATCTTGAGTTAGGCCCATGGCTCAGAAGCAATTTGCAGCTGGAGACAGAGGATGGTGAGGAAAAGGTAGAAGAGAGGGGTTAAGAAAACATCACTAGAGCCCATTCTTGGTCTGTAAAGTTTTGAAAAGCAGAGCCAACTTTTCAGAGAGAAGCCTAAAACTATCAGCATTGCTTCAGGATTGAGACATATTTGGAGATGGTATTTGTGAAAGAAGAAATTGGACTTTAACAACTAATTGGAAAGAGAACACCCAGCTAGTGTTTCATCCGTTAAGTCCATCCAGAGAGACCCAAAGAGTCAGCGAGTAGTTCCATCGTCAGTCTAGTGAGAGCCACGTAAGTAAGAGAACACCCTTCTCTCTCTTGAGTCAAACGGGTAAGGTTAGAGAATATTTACCTCCTGGGAGTAAAGAAGATCATGGTTAGAGATTGGGTTGTGGCACTAATCCACACTTCCTGCTGCATTGAGATAGAGATAGCTAGCTATTCATCTCCACTGCAGTATTCCACATTCACTAGGGGTTTATTGCAGTTCAAGGAATCATTTTCAGCACACAGTCTGCAGTTCCTAGAGGGTGGAGTGTAGGGAGAAGCAACAGGCCAGTGCTGAAAAGAAACTGTACCTTCTTAGACACCAAAATGTCATAGAAAGTAAAAGATTCCATCGGTACCCATTTTCTAGCCAAACTTGGAGATACTAGGTATAAGTTAAGAGAAAAACAAATGTAGAATAATGATCAAGCTTTTCAGCTTCTTGGAAAAAGGGAGTGTAGGACATTAATCATGAGTACATGTCCTTTGCAGAAAAATAAAGCTTTACTGTGGTAGCATAACATGTTTCAAATATCTCCCAGCTTAGAATTCCTTATGAATAAACTTATCTCCAGTCTATCTCCTACAACCTGTCCAACTGCCATTAGTTGGAGAGGCTGAATTTAGAAAGGCGGGGACAGACAGAACCCACTGCAGAAGGATAGTAACTATAGTAGGAGAAGTCTCAGGTAGGGAAAAGGGGGTGGGGGGTAATAAAAGGAAAATCTGATTTTTTCAGTCTGGAGCAATTTTGATAAGAAATGAGAAAAGAAAAAGGAGGTAGGCAGCTGTTAAGGCTTTCACGCTTCTCCTTGCAGAATTGGGAGTAAAGAAGAAGGAGGTAGCGCTTCATAAACATCTAAATAGCTTTGAATAAACCCAAGGAGTGGGGCTAAATGGCAATTCCTCCCCCGGAAGGTATTAGAATGGGGCTACAAGGCCTCAAAAGAAGTTCTTCGTGGCACTCTCTGACGTGCAGCAAGACTAGGAGAACCGAAGTGGCGATGGAAGGTGAATAGATGAGCGATCCTGAGCTGGAAGCCGCGCCTTGGAAGGGCAGGTCCGTGGTGTGCAGGCCGGGCAGAGCAAAGCGTGAAAGCGACGCTCGGCCTAGAGATGGCAGGGGAAGGGTGTATAGATTCTGCCGCTGATGACTTTGATACGAGGACAAATGTCCAGGGTCTAAGACTGCAGTGGTGAATGTCAGCATGGAAGCTGGATAGACCAGTGGTGCCTCAGACTATACAGCGGTCCTAATCAGCTGATTTTCAGCAGAAATTTATGCAAATCTGAGCTTCTTCCCCTGACTGCCCCCAAAGCATGTCAACTATATGCTTCCCCTATACACCTGATTATATTAGAGAAATACAGGCAGGGGAAGAGGAAATCTGAGAGACTAAGCATATAACCTAAAGAGCTTGATCATCTGCCTAAAAGAATTGCTAAATCATTCTACTGGACTCAGCTTATTGTTATACTAAAATTTATACACTTCTCGTTTTTCAGATGCAGTTGGTGTGTGAGGAAGGTTGATGAGTGATAGAATTTTTTTAAAAAACTAATTTCTTTGAGTATCTGAGGGCAATACAATGAGTACTTTTGTAATCCCGCTATATTGTACATTAAATTAATAAGGAATAGTGTCCAAAAAGCCATTTAACAAGAAAAATTTTATTGATAGAAAAGCAAAACAAAATTTTCATGAATTCTAATATCTGTTTTATTATGTTTCTTAGATATACTTGAGTTCAAAAATCAGTTTTTCTGTTGTTGTTCTCGTTGTCATCATTATTGTTAATCTCTCTATAAAAACAACCCAATGAAAACACAAGTCCCTGCCTCAGATAGGACCACCTTGATAAGACATTGTCATCGATTAAAGTTAATTTAATTCTTATTCTTAGCTAAGCATTCCTACATGGCACCAATTGTATTATTAGGTTGATGACATTAGTAAATACTGATGTCAGGCCATCAAAGTTGTTTCTCAAATGTTATCAAATAAATCAAAAACCAAATCAGAATCAGAATAAATCATTATTCAATCCAATGATTAAATACCCCTCTATAAATATGTCCGTTCTTTCTCATGTGAACCAAATATCTACAAGCCACAATCATTAGTTCCAACAAAGGATGGCCCAGATAAGTGGCTTTTCAACTAAAATTCAAAGTTCAGATTCATATGGGAGTGGACCTGAGGAGCCTGACCAGATTAGATTAAAATTTCTGATTTTAATTTAACCTGCAACTTTCACATAGTATCTGCTAGCAATTGCTCAACTGTCACCCACAGAAATGAATTTAAAGTATAAGTCTGCACAATGGAAAAAATGGAATTTTAAACATTATATAATTAATTCAATTGATATAGATAGAAACAGTGGAAAAGTCAGATGCCAAAGTTTTTAAAATTAATTTATCCATATTTTCCAGAAACTACTTATCAAACTAAACATGTAATGGTCATGTTTTTACTTTACCTTTAGCTATGCAAATATGTTTTATTTCCACACAACATATAGATTGAAAATAAAAAAATTGAGCAACAATCCAGGTTTGTGGTCTAGGTGGTCCTAAACCTTTTCTAGATATTTTTGCCTTCCATCTAGTAATTCAGACCAATAGATATGGTCATAAATTCATTATCATTGCTACATCTGAGACACTACCTATGAAAGGAAGCTTATCTAATTACCAATTCCCGAGCCAACCAGGACTCTCCCCTTTCATTAAATAAAGAGAAAGTCATTTAGATTTGACCCCAGAGAAATAAGTACATGCATATACCTGACTTCTCAGTATCCTCTCTGGATAAGAGGATGGAACAACGATTTGGTTTCCATCTCATTCTTGTAATGGCAGAAAAGAGAATACAAAAAGTCTATTGTAAATTTGTACAAAATGTATGTATATATAAATACATATCTATGGGTGTATATAAATTCTAAAGAAGATTATATTCATCTACATCTTTAAGATTCAGAGTCCCATACAGCTGACATAATGGTATTCTCTCTCCAATTTTCTCATTTTTAAAAATAATAAGAATCAAGCATGCCACCTTATTAATACTGAATAGCAAGTGCAGAAGTTGAGCTTTAGCTATAGGGATTTGAAGCAATTAGTTTGACGGGACATCAGTGAATAAAATCTTTAAAATAAATTTAGCTTTTTCCAGATTGCCATTTGTTTCTTATACATGAAATCCAAAATGCCCTGTTGGTAGCATCCCAAACTCCTTAGGCGGTCAATTGAGCTCTATAAGAAGCAATGCTTGAAACAGAGTCTGTGCAAATTGCTTGGATATGTGCTTCTTGCAATAATTTGGTGGGATGGCATTACTAGAATTTCATGTAATTTTCTCTCTCATAAAGGGTCTCAAGTGATAACAGCAGAAGCTTAGGGTTCTGAGTATATTAAACTCAGCATGAAATTTGACTCACAAACCACATTATCTTTACACAAAGCAGTATTAAAAATATTAAGCCATAGTCAATTAATGGAGAAAGTCACACATATTTAAAAGTGCACAGTAAACCGTGTTATGAATGTGTGTCCATATTTAGAGGTATCATATATTTTTTAAAACAATATATATAATGCTGCTTATTTCTTCTGTCTCCTCTATTCCTTTGGGGGAAATTACATGAGACAGCTCCATACCTATCCCAAGAGTGCACAGGTCGCTCCTTGGAGGGGACTGTTATTGCATGCCTTGACTGCACTATGATTCATAAGGCAAGAATGTATGAGTGACTTCAGCACCAAGGAAATGGAATCATCATCCAGCATTGCTCACAGCAGAACATCTTATTGCTTTAATAAAATGGGGAAATATTCACTGTTAGGTGTGCACCAAATAAGGGGAGAAAGTAATATTTATGCAGTTAATGTAGCTCTTTGGAAATGAAGAATCTCCCTTCTGAGTCCCTGATTCTATTCAAATTTCAAGTCCAAAAGTCATTCTATAATAACGTATTCAAGAGCTACAGCCACATGAGGGTGAGCTACAAAAATTAATGGGCTTTGGTCTTCACAGTGCCTTAGTCATTCTGATGTACAATGTATAACTCTGATGCATTAAAAGATTCCCTAGCGGCCTGAGGGAGTTAATGCACTCTTTTACCCATTACTAGGGAGTGACTAAGGCACTGGAGAGAATCTGGTTCATTGTTTAATGTATTTTACCCAAAGATTATACCTGGTCTTCCTAATATTACAACATGGCATGCTTAAATGATGATCCTCTGTGCTTCAGGAAAGGACTTAAGTGAGTATCTAATGGGTAATTAGAATTAAGCTTGTTAAATTATTTCTTTAAAGGATGCAGACTGGGCTTGGGCAATTTAATCGATGACCTAACGCCTCAGAGGTAATATTTTCTCTGGGAAAAAAGCACATATGCCTGGAAGCAAGACAAAGAATCTAGAACTACTAGTTACTTGGGAGAGGGATGCCCTTAGCGGCACTGCTGCCTTATTCTCTGCAGGTCAGTAAGGGTTCTTTTAGTTGAGCTTTCTGTTGAACACTCTCATTCATACATTTTCCAAGTGTTTGAATAGCTGTCAGGAATTCATTTCCAGGAAAGATGCCACTGTATATAATTAAGATTGTAATATGCTTCTGGTTCCCACTATCATCAATCTAGGGAAAATAAAGTGGTAAATATCCATAAGTGGACTCCATTTCTAGCATAAGTAACGTTGTCTGGCATTAAAAGAGAGAACAAAAGAAATTGATCTTCTTCTCTCACTTTCTTTTTTATTCAATCTTTCTTCACGTATTCATTGAAGTTGGTTAAGCCAGACTCGTAAAGAAAAAGGAACCCTTTGCCACATCTCAGATGCAAGCACAGAATTCTAAGTAAACAAGTTGAAAATATTTTTATCCTACGCGTAGTTACTGGGTTTAACTTCTCTTGAAATTTACATGTCCTGTCACCCAAATTGCCCAACATCCCCACCAGTCTCACCTCGGAACACATACAGTGCAAGCAAACAAGCACACTACTGCCTCCAGGTGGTAACTGCATGCAGGGAGGACTACAGGCACTGTTGCAATATTAACCATGTTTAATAGATGGCATTCCTGCACATCCATTATTTGTTTGTTTTCTCTTGTGGTTGCTTCTGTTATTCACAAAAGAAAAAAGAAAACATGTGTGTTATCTTTTTATAACAGTCTACTACAGAGTAAGATACAAAAGAACACTTCTGGAAACAGCAGAAGCCAGGCCTACACTACTGAATTTCTCATCCAGTGATAACCATTATACCAACAGCTGGAAATTAAGAACAAGAATATACAGTTTGGAGGACTTAGAACAGAACTATAGTTTGCTTCTGTATTTGGTACCAATATAATAAACATATAACAAAGGTGCACTTGTTCTAAAAATTAAACATTCTGATTTGGTTATATACTGCATTTTCAGTACTGGACATTACCTAATACTTTTGTTTGCTTGTTTTTACAAAAAAGTAACTTATGCAATATCTAATATTAAGAAAACCGATAGTACACACAAACCCGATTGTAGAAAAAGAAAGAAACTAACAAAAAACTAGAATAGTCACTTTCCAAAAAGCCCCTCCTTCGCCTGCACAACCAAGGAAAGTAACCATTTCGGTGAGGCCATTTCAACACCAGAACTGGCTGAACAGTCACGTCAAAGGTGTACAGGTGGGGGCGGGGCGGGGAGCTAACGCAGTCAATATTTTTACACTAATTAAACATTTTCAGTGTATTTATGGTCGGCTAGTGCGGGACATAGCTAAAAGTAAATTAAAATGCCTAGTCTTGGAAAAGGGAATGGTTAAGTGGTGACAAGAGGAATGGCTGGAGAGTGGTACCTGTCATAAACGTTTTTCTGGGACTGTCTCTGTGGCCTCTGGTAGTCCTGGTGCTTAATGTAGACGTTTTCTTTATAATACACTATTGCCTGAGCCTGGCTGAGGGTGGGAATGGGGAAAGGTGGGACGCTGAAGGGAAAGTGGTAGCCTGGGAGGCGGAGGGGAAGGAAGGTAACTGAACCTTAACCTGACAGCTATGTACAAGACACCGGGCCCCTCCGCTCTCTTTCCTCCGGGGTCAATGCCTGTTATATAGTATTTGGTAGCGTGTGTGGTTTCTCCTCCTTATTGTGGGGGGCGCAGGGCGGAGAGGAAGGACGCATCCTTCACTGACAATGAGAAATTATGTGATTTGTCATGCGCTTGGATTGTGTTATTAATATTGTAATTACTATAAATATTAATAATAAAGTATTATTATCAACGTTATTTCTTCTTCCGAGACTTTCCTTGCCCAATATTTACAAATACCGCACAGTGCCTCGGCGGAGGAGAAACAGTAAGGGGAGGGCAGTGAAGGGGGGAGGGAAGGAAGGAAGGAAGGAAGGAAGGAAGGAAGGAAGGAAGGAAGGAAGGAAGGAAGGAAGGAAGGAGGGAGGGAAGGAAGGAGAAAAGAAAGGAAAGGAAAGGAAAGGAAAGGAAAGGAAAGGAAAGGAAAGGAAAGGAAAGGAAAGGAAAGGAAAGGAAAGGAAAGGAAAGGAAAGGAAAGGAAAGGAAAGGAAGAAGGGGAGGAGGAAAAGAGGGAAGAGGAAAGAGAGGCCAGAGGAAAGCGAAAAAGGAAGAACAGGGGGAAAAAGCGAGGACGGCAAAGATGCTGGAAACAAGAAAGGGGAAAGGTGAGGGGCTAGACAATCAGGACAGTACCACCGTTTGCAAAAGGCCCTCGCCAGGTGTGTCCAAACAAGAAGAGGCTGCGTGTGCTCCTTGTGGACTGGGGGCCGGCGGTGGAGGCGGAGGAGCATAGGGATCCTGGCACGGGAGGCCAGGGGACAAAGAGGAGGAGGACACTTTGGAGGGGTCGCAGAAAACGGAGTCCTGGGGTTGCCTTTCCAGCCGGGTTTCTTTTATGTGGGTTGGGGCCTGGCCACCGGCGGGGGGCAGGCCCCTGTCGCCGCGGTTGCCGCTGCAGTGATCCTTTTCGTATTCCTCCTGAGCCCTCTGCATCTTCCGCTTCTTCATCCTACGCTTGTGGATGTGAAAGGTGGAGAGGGACAGCACGATGAGGCAGAAGATGAGGGTGACCAGGACAATCAGCACCAGCGTGGAGGAGAAGGACTGGAAGAGCTGCTGTCCCACCTGCGTAATGCAGGTGCCGCCGCCTGCGCCCGGGCCTTGGGCACTCGCACTGCTGCTGGCGTTGGGGGAAGCAAAGGTCCGGTTGAGGAGACACGGCGGCAGCGCCAGCCTCAGCTCCTTGGGCGCCCTGGCACTCATCGGCGCTGGGCTGGGAGGGGCCGGGCCCACCAGACTTGCTCTCTTGGGCACAACGTTCCCACCGGCCAAGAAGAGGATGGAGCCCACGCCACCCAAAACTGCTCCCCGGTGTGGGAGCGTATGCGCACGAGCGAAGGACTGAGGGAGCCACTGCGGGCAAGCAAGCCGTCAGGGAAAGAGAGCGGTACCCAGTATATCCTCTCTGGACCCGCCTCGAACGCGTGTCCGAGCGCCCTTTTCCTTTGCCAAGGCACCAGGCTGCAAAGAGAACAGGCTTAGTTAGGATCCCTGTCGCTGCCCAGGGGAGTGCGGAGGACAGGAAGGATCCGCGCAACTGCAAAGCAGCTCTCTGGGCACATTGCCTCGGTGGACACTGCCCGTCTTCTCCGCAGTCAGAGGACCCCAACCCTCCCGCCCCTGGCCGCTCACCGGAGCCGCCAGCTTGGGCTCGCGCCACTATCTGGGAAGGGGTCTGAGCCGGCACCGCGGAGATGAGGATTACTCAGCAGATAAGGCAGACTCTGCTCCCTCCACAACTTTGTAATTACAACAGACACGCAGTCGCCTCCGAGCGCGGTCCCTGCTTTCCAGAGCGCCTCCTCTGCTCTTTCCTGCTCCCTCTCAGTGATTGTCTCCGCCCGGATCCTACCCTTCCGAGCACCCACCCCCGGTTGCCCAGCGGGCTCCGGGTATGCAGTCTCCCTTCCGTTCCCCTCCACCTCCTGACTCTCCCATTCCAGACGGCGTCAGATCCCTTAAGTCCCATTTCCAAGGCGGGTCGCTGGCACCACATCCCACTCCGCCTCTATCCACCGCCGCGGCTGACGCGCAGGATCGCGCTTTATCCTTTTCCCAATCTTCTTTCCTGGTACCTCCCCACCGCCAAAAAAAGCAGCTGAAGCATCTCTCAGCTAAAGCACATCCCGCAAACGCCCCATTCTCCCCATCTCCATGTGTCTCCCACTTGACAGTATCCTGCTTCTTTGGGAGGGGTGGAGCTGGAAATAAAAGGGAGAGGGTTCCCGCCTGCAAAGTTTGGGGAACCGACCTTCTCTCTGGCCTTCCCAGATCCAGCCCGAGGGTCCCGAGACTCTTCCCCGGGACCAGCGCCAGGTAGACCCGCAGCGAGCGGCAGAGCTTTCCTTGCCGCCCTCAAGAGGCGGCTGCAAACTGTTGCACTGCGGAGCAGCGAGGCGGCCCGCGAGCCGGGGCTGGGCTGGGCCGGGGGCCGAAGCTGCGGCCAGGGGTGTCTATGCAGGCCGCCGAGTCTGTCTACCCGCTTGCGCCTGGCCACACAGCCGCCTGGCCGCCGCGAGCCTTTAGCCGCACCGTGTCTGTCCCTTACCTGGGGCTGCCGCTGGCTGTACGGAGGGAGCCCCGCGGCGCGGCTGCAGTGGCAGCTGCGGAAGGCACGGAGTGAAGGGGCCAGAGACCAAGCCGCGCTGCCGCCGCTACTGCTGCCGCTTCGGGGAGCTGAGCTGGCAGCCTATTGCCAGAGAGGCCGGTGACGTCAGGCAGCCACAGCCAGGGCTCCAAGCCACCCCCCAGGCCCCCACCCCACCCTCATACCCCAACATCTTGTCCTGGCATAGCGAGCCTCTGCCACACACGTTCCCAGTTCCCTGCCCAGGGGCTATGAGCAGCCCGCTCCCACTCCCACCCGTGAGCAGCCCACCTTCCGAACTCCTATGTCCAGGAAGGGTTGAAGCTTCAGTTCTCTGCATGATTCCTCACCCCGCAACCCCTTCCACTTGATCCCAGGAACACATTTTTACACCCTGGAAATCCATCTCCTCTCAGGCCACACATCCGATTTTTCTCCCTCAGCTGTTGAGATTGAACTCTCTCAACAGTCTCGCTGATGCTGGCCTGGTTCTGAACAGAAACTGCGTACATGAGAGAGTTGTGAGGGGCAGAGCCTGAAATACAAACCTGAACATGTATTTAACATCAAATAATCCAAATTAACTGTTTTCCCTTCCACCGGAGTCTCCAAATTATCTTTCACTCCACCTGACCCACGTCCCTCATCTCTTCCCTCATACACTCATCTCCCAGTCCAAGATCCACTCAGTGCATGAAACACTCCTTCTACTCGGACAAGACACTCGTTAGCACACACAGCACACACAAGGTTTACACAGCAGGGAGACAAAAAAATCACTCAGAAGAGTGCAGGAATGAACTGCCCTATGACAGTATTCAGTATTGTGTCTTTTACAGAAATACCTCTTCGTTGACCTTTGCTGTCCTATTAACCATTGCCTTAGAACTTCCTAAAAGAGTCTTACCGGCCTGCATGAATAAGGAAAAAGACTAATCAACTATTGGTTTAGAGTCCTTGGGAAAACATAAATAGTGTATTTGGTTACAGTAGCCATCTTCAAAATGAAGTGTTCTCATTTTTCTACTGGAGAAGCCAGCTTGGAACAGCACATAAAAACACTGTAGGGTCTTAGAAGGCACTTAGGCGTCTTATTAAATGTGCATTTCCTTCTTCCTCCTGGTCTTGTGTTCTTCCTAGTGTTCAATGTAACACAGTGACTGCACAATACTTAACTTGCAAATATGTTTTATTTCTGCCTTGCATCAGAATTGAGAGATAATGGGAATGATTGACTCCCACCTATCTACTTGTATTTGCAAGCAGAGGGTTTTGCAAGAAAGAGAGTTTGACATGGGAGGAAAGGTTGTTTGTCTGTGATCTGGGTCAGAGGCCCTCCTTCTGACCCGGTGTTTGTGTCTAGTCTTACTCCAACTGTTCCTTATATGAAGTAAGAAATTACTATTTCACCAAAAAATTCTGTTCCCATTTATTTGAATGAAAGTCATCAGCTTATTCTTCATAACTGCTTCAATCTTTAAAAAAAGAAGAAGAAGAAGCATCCCTATTTAAGTGAATAGTTCAGTATATGCTGAATAATGCATGATTGCTCAGAGCAAGAATTGATGCCCTTGGCTGCCGGAGTCACACAGTTAATGATGGACAATGACCCCAATGCTGGCTTAGCTTTCCTGCCTGGAATGAGGACACCTAATGCCCTGTAAAAGCCACCTGCCACATTTGGATGTTCTGGCTTTGATGGACTCAGAGATGGAATGGTGAGAGCCTTGTTTTACTGTGATCACTAAGTGAGACTTAACCATTGACACCTGACATACAATACCCCATTTCTGTATGCTCACTTTGCTCCTAAAAAGTTGAGTCTAAACATTTTGTAAAGCAAATCCAATTCTGAATACTTCAAAAAGGAGCTGGCTATTTAAAGAGACACTTAAAAAAACTATCTTGTAAAGCAAAGAATCTTTACATAATTAGACTTAACTCTCACTAGTCTGTTTTCTAGACTTGGAGAAATGAGTTACTGAGTTTTCCCAGGGAGAAACACACATGCCTTTACAATACATTGTAATGGGATAATGATATGAATGTAACTGGATACCTTCTGCAGACCAAGCTTCTAGGATGTATGATGAGCCTGCCATTATTCTTATTCTTTTATTATAAATAATAACTGTCTGTTACACCAGGAGTGCTAAAAGTACACAGTTTTCCACAACTCCTTGGTCCTAGGGAACTTGCAATCTACAGCCGATGAACGTGATCCACAAGGCAACAGTATTGAACTGAATGTGTCTCAGGTAGATTAAAGACACCAATTTTCAGGTCTTAATCCCAGCAACTTTTTTCTTTTCTCTTGCAAGAAGAAGAGGCTGTAGGTTCATAATTTGTTCTTACTCAGAAGATGTGCTAAATACATAGACTTGGATGTCACTAGGTCATGCAATTCAAGCCCCAGAAATAGCAGTGACAGCAAGAATTGATCCCACTGAGTTGCTTTATGATTTTGGCACATCTGACACGATGGCAAGGCCTCTTTCAGACAACAGATTGTCACTGTTTTTGCCACCAGACTTCTTAAGCCACATTTCTAAGAGTGGAGAACCAAGAAGCCTCTGAGATTCCCAGGTTCTTTCCTTGTGATGGGAAAGCCCCTCTGGACTCAGGCACATTCCAAATATTTAGTAACTTATAATACTTGCTTTCAAGTTTGATGAATAATCTCTAGCTAACCTAGAGAGAAGTGCCACATGGGTACCTGGTACAATAATCCACAAACTCATTGTGTCAACAACAACAACAATAAATGCTGCCATTATTATTATTATATTATTATTGTTATTTATAAAATACCTACTATGTGCTAGGCTGTACTAAACTTTCTTTATACTGGCATTAATCCTCAAAATAACCTTGTGAGGTTACAGTTTGCCAAAATACAAAATCATTTATTTATTCATTTATTCACTTATTTGCTCAACAAAAATCTTTAAGTACCTGCTATATCTCAGGTGAGAAAACTAAAGCTCAGAATAGCTAAAGCCCATTCCCAAGTTACTTACTAGTAAGTGTATTACTGGGATCAAACCCAAGGAAACTAATTCCAAAATTAATATTCTTTTAAGGATTAGTGGCCTCTCTCTCTCTCCCTCTCTCTCACGCACACACACACACACCTTTATTTCTACCTTTATTTTGATTTTATCTCTATCTCTATCTACTTCTGATTGGGGAGGTGTAAACAAATAAAACTAGAGAAAAACACAGAGCCGTTTGGTTCAAGCAGAGGAGGGGGATGGAAGGCCCCATCAAGGGGGCCCTCTCAGCCCCAGCAGTAGTTTACCAGATGCTCCATACACTCGCTGGGGCTGAGCAGAGTCCAGCTGGGAAACTTCTTCGCTGCGTCAGAACACCAAGGCAGGCCATTCTTGACCGCAGTGCAACATGGTACATGCCAGGGATTTACATTTACAGGGATTTACATTTACAGGGATTTTTCCGGTGGATATTCAGGTGATCCTAACGTTTTGCCTAATTGTATCTCAGCAACCCTGGTCCCCTTTCAGCACACCTACACAGGTGTGCTGTGTAATTTGTCATGTTGCCATTAAATCAACCACTGGCTCAGCCAGTAAGTAATTAACAAACAAGGTGCTGAATGAAGCGCTTGGCCTTGTTCAAGCTACCTGTTTGTTTTTTTAATAAACTCAGTCTTCCCATCTATAAAGCGAGAATAATAGTAAGAGTACCTCCTTGGCAGTGTTATTTTAACCGCCGAGCACATAGCAAGCATCCAGTAAATGGCTGCTCTTTACATTGTAAAACATGACTAAGATTAATATTTTATCCCTGGCAAGAGAAAAATTATACTGTCTTGGACATCAAAATTCAGGAAAATTTTTATAATTTTGAGTATCCTTTATGGGAATATAACTGTCAGGGTAAAGGGACTGAAAACAATGAGAAATAATGAGTAATTCAAGGAGCTGGGAATATTAATCCTAGAGATGGAAAGATGTCGGGGATTCATCACAGAGCCTTCGAATGCTCCGGCCATCATCAGTAGAAGGTGATTTTGTCCTACTCTAGGTACCCAAGAGAGAGCGGAAATGGAGTGGAACATATATAGCGTACTAAATATATTTCAATTCATTACTGGAAAAACTTTCCCAATCATGTAGCAGGTTATCATCTAAACCAGCCATCTTCACAGTGGAGGCTCATATCCCTAGGAATACACTAAGACTTTTTTCTCAAGGAATATATTGATTTGTATAGTTTCAAATGAGTAATTTCCAAAATCTTCAATCTCTCCATGTACTCTTTTTTCAAAATGCATCTTGAGGTTAAAACTTATCTTATGCACCTCTCTTTGCACTGCCCCTACTTTACAAAAGAAAAACCTATGCTCGCTAATCCAGGTGACAGACTCATTTTAGGCTCTATGTCTGTCTACCTATGTCTATGTCTATACCTATATCACTATATATCTATATCATAGTTTATATATCAATGTATCTATTTTTACATTTATATCTCTATACCTATATTTATATATACATATATATCTCTATACCTATATTTATATATACATATATATATAAAGTTATCTTAGAATTAGAATTTAGAAGTGAGATGGTCACCACAGGGATACAAGTATTCTAGTTTATTTAAATTGAAAAATGAATCCATACTTCTTTCACAGAAAGGGAGCCTGATTTTTCTATTTGGACTGACAATTTAAACTGCATTTGCTTGATAGATAGCATGAAAGACATATTATACAAATTTAATGAACTGAATCTATCAAACTGGTATTTTGACAAAATATATTTAATGTACATATTTGATATGGAATATGCAAGAAGTTACATTCTTTACAACTGTACGTGATGATTAAGAAGTTTTAAGTGTCAAATTAAATTATGCAAAGGGTCCATGACTTTCCAAAACTCTTTTAGGGGGTATTTGGAACAACAGGAAGCAAAAAAAAGCTAAAAGATTTCTATCTCAAGTGTCCAGCTCCTGTGACACTATCTGGAAAGACTCAAACACAAACTAGACCCATCAGAGGTGTCATAGAAGAGATTTCTTACTAGGGTAGGAGTTTAAACCAGGTGAGTTCTCTTATTTTAAGTAAGGCTGAGAGCCTACGCATCTTTATATGTCCATCAGGATACTTCTAAGCTCTAGGTAAATAAACATATACTTTATCCTTTTATATCTTATAATAAAAGCATTCTGCAATCAAGACTCAGACCCATTTAAATCTGGATATTTGTGCAAAAAGTCAAGATTCCTCTTATTATATTATTCTTGAGTAGAAAACTCATCCACTCAAGCAAATATTCACTGTATGTCTACTGTGAGCCACAAATAGCACTATGTGATTAGTATATCAGCGACCGAGGAAATGCCTGTGTCATTGGGAACTTGTGTTCCAGTCACACAAAGGATGACATTCTGACCAAAGGCAAAGAATGCTAACATTTCTCCCTTCTTGTGACATTCTTTAATAAAATATCATTTGTGGTAAAGAACAAAAGACCGTAAACTAAGTAAACTAATGGGTACGAAGCTAGAGAAGTAGATGCGTAAGGACAGATGGACCAGCAGGTGTGAAAGAATTCAGAAGATCTTTTGTTACCAACAGGCCTTGGAAAATGACAGTCCTGGACCATGATCAGAAACCTAGTGGCGTATGCTTCTTATAGTGTTGCAGGCTCTGAGTCTGCCTTTTATGAGAAAGATAAACTGAAAATAGTTTCACCATGAACAAAAATATATGCCTACAACAGGGTTTCTCAATCTCAGCAGGATTGGCATTCAGGAACAAATAATTCTTCACTGTGAGAGGCTGTTTTGTGCATTATGGACTGTCGTGGTAAGCAGAACTCTAAAATGGTCCCCCCAAGATTAAGTACCCTGATTATTCAGTCAAAAACTAATCCAGGTGCTGCTGTGAAGAGATTTTTGTAGATGTAATTAAAGTCCCAAATAGTTGACCTAAGATGTGGAGATTACTCAGGCCCGATCCAATCAAGTGAACCCTTTAAAATAAGAAAATTTTTACTGACTGAAAGAGGAAGTTAAAGATACAAAAGACAACAGGAAGTCCATGTACTGCTGTTCACTTGGAAGATGGCAGGGTACATGAGCAAACTAATGTGGCTGCCATTTAGGAGCTGAGAATATCTGACAACTAGCAAGGAAACGGGACTTCAGACTTACAACCGCAAGGAACTGAATTTTGCTAACAACCTCAATGAGCTTAGAAGTGGATTCTCCCCAAGGTTCCATATAAGGGTCCAGCCTCGCTGACACCTTGATTTCAGCCCTGCGAGGCTCTAAGTAGAGAACCTGATGAAGCCCCCCTCCAAAACCGCCACCCCAGATTTCTGACACAGAATTCTGTGACAACAAATGAGTGTTGTTTTAAGCTGCTATGCTACACAGCAATAGGAAACTAATGCATATATTTAGCATCATCCTAGGGCCCTGCCCACTAGATGCCAGTAGTACCCCTCCCCAGTCGTGGCAATCTAAAGTATCTCTAGAATTTACCAAATGTCACAGTAAGGGGTGGGGGGGAGTGCAAAATCACTTTTGACTGAGAACCACTGGTTCTCTGTATAATTAGGGAATAACGGTTCAAAGGAAGAAATGGGAATTTTGAGCCTTACCTATATTTTAGGACAATTTCAATGACTATAAACGCTGAGTTGTTGCATTTGACAAAGAGAGGTTCTAATGTGGAATGAGAGCATCGAGAATTCTCTAATAAATCAATCTTTAACAAATTCAAAAAACATTAAATCCCAGGGATTAATTACGAGGGTTTGGAAGACAATAAATAGTGTCAACAAAAATGGTTACCTTACATGGTAAATGAAGGTTCATGCCAAAAAAACAGGGGGGAGTGATCTTGCTTGATTTGCATATAGCTTTGGATTTTTGTCTTCCGTAACACAAACATCCAAAGTAAGAGAGAAATGCTTAGCTTGGGTCACAGACCTGTTGATAGGCTCACAGTGCTCAATGCCTTGGAAAATTCTCATGGAACAAAGGGATAGTACGTGATTTATTCCACGTTATGGGTGGCTATTTCAATTCCTTCTATTTCTCTCTTCCTTATGAAACAAACATTACTATATTTATTTTGAGACTCAAAGAAGCCCAATAGCCCCAAAAGTTTTCAAACTTTTATCCCTCATAGTCCTTTTTTTCATTACCTATATAACATTTTATGCTTGAAAAAGAAAACACATGAAGCAGTGTGAATATGGCTTTAAAACAGTCTGGGAGTTATCAAACACAGAGCATGACTGACTAGCAAAGGACTCTTCGAGACAGCTGAGATTTCTTGCCGCACTCTCTGTTACCTTTTCTCCACATCAGTTGCTCTCAACTGTGCTTTTTATTACTGTAACAGAGCATATGGGGAATAAAGCCAGAGTATTTCTGAGGAAGACAAAGCAGCAAAGAAGTAAAACTGGGATGTTGAACAGGTACATTGATGTAACCAAATGAAATGTTTTTGTTTGTTTCTTTCACTATACAATTTAGATACTGTCCAGAAGTATTTTTCTGCCACTGAATGAAAAATTGATAGGTATCGTGACTTTGGATCATTTTTTTCTGTTAAAAAGTTGTCCTACATCTTTTTAAATCAGAACACAATGTCAGTTGAGTAATTAGAATCCACTAGTCTAAGACACAAAAATTCAAAAACTGATTAATCATATATTTTCTCTTTCCTCACAGCTTGGTCTTACTTTAGACGAAAAGCCCAGAGCAATGAAAAGGAGTAGTATTTGGCTTCTTCTCTGGCTTCTATTTCTCCTCCTTTCCCCCCACCACCCACCCCTAGATGAGAAGTGTCTTATCTCTCCGGAATCAAAGCAAAGGAGAAGGGGAAAATGGCAAAGGATTGGAAAATTTTACTTAGACTGGTTCCATCCCAAGATGGTGTCACACTGTTGGGACCTGGGAGATGTTCAGGTTGACTCACGATGGAGAATCTCCTCCGTGACCTCTTTATATTCACCCCTTTGCTCAGTTGTTACTGGTGATTTCTTCACTCTCTGGGAGCCTGGTATTTCTTTCAGTACCTCGCTGCTTAATCCTAAAGCAAAGCTCTGGGAAAGCGTGTTCGATACCCACCTAAAAATTTTCCCACCCGAGGAGTAAGGAGCTGGGTGTTTGTACACAAATTCCATCTCCTTTGCTGCAGGCCATTGTTCTGCAAGCTTCAGGGAACTATACCAAGAGCAGGACAGAATGGACCACAAAGTCCTTCCCACTATATTAGGCTGACATCACAGGAGGTTCCCATTTCAAAGATTCCCTTTGCACAGTTGTATAGTCCTCACTGAAGGACCAGAACCCCCAAGCCCATTCTCAGGCATGTTCCTCTTGACTCTGCCAGAACAGCTCTTTTGTTAATGATCCTTTTTTTTTTTTTTTTAATTCCTGGAGCACGTAAAGTATTTTCCTAGGAGTTTACCCTGAGTTTTGACCGCAGTTAATGTTCTAGAATCTGTGAGGGGAGTAGAGGTAGACCTTCAAGAAGACAAGTATCACCTCATGAGGTGTCTGCTTCTGGTAAGGTCTCTGTGTTTTTCTAGGCAATGAGAAGCTGCCCTCCTATATTGATGGGGAGTGAACCACTTCTAGGGTTAGGGGAAACCGTAAATGTCCTCAAGCGTGTTTGTCCCAAATATCCCCATCTCAGGTCTCAGGGCCACACTCCTTGCCTATCAAGGCCCCAACTTTAGCTTGAAAGACTTGCCAGGGTGGAGAAGTCTGCATTTCTACCTCTCTCAGGTATAGAGACCTGATTTTCAGCTGGATCTGCCCTCTGGCTACAGGGAATATGGTCTCTTTGAATGCTGAATTACAGGCCTTCTGGGACTTCACACTGAGAATAATTCGATGGTTAGTTGAAAGGAACTGTTATTTTTTTCCTTCAGTTTCACTATGACAATTAAAAACAATCAGTTCACAGTCCTCACAATGACTATTTTTAAAATGCCGAAGGCATTGTATAGGCTTACATTCCATTCCAATCTACCACAGAAAAGAGTATTAAAAACTGTGATGCTGAGAATGCTGGGGTTATCGCCACCTCTCTTCTCACCTCCAGTAATGGGGTCCTCTTTGCAATCTGGTTGGCAAGTTCCAGGATCTTATCATAAGGATGTTCTTCTTGGACCTCTTCTAGGGCCAATTGTCTCAGTTTGGATTCCTCTGGAAGTGAACCTTAGGAAAAAATTTGAATGCAAATAATTGATTTGGGAGTCGCAGCCAACACAGTGGGGCAATGAAGGAGTGGTTCCAGAAAAAGCAGACAGCCAGTAAAGAGAAGACACAAAGCCAGCTACCTACCACTAGAGTTTAACAGGGACACTTTGGGAAATACTGTCAGAACTGCCCCAGCTTATATACCAGAGAGCTGTAGTATTTAGGTGTATAATACATCTCAATTTCACATTTCAAGCCAATCTTGTTGTAGGACTGCTCCAAGAAGTGCTTAATTCCCTGACATTTCTGGCCAGGGCAGCACCAAGTCCCCCTCCAATTCTAGAAAAATCCTTAGGAACAAAGTTCTCAGTCACTAGAAGTCCGTAGGAATGCACTAAAAGGGAAGGGTTTAAGGGATGTGAATGAAACACTGACAACATCAGCTACGAGCTCCTCCGTGTGGCCCACATTTGCTCCATGGAAAACATTCAAGCCCGCTAAAAACATGTGATTTGAGCAACCCTTCCCTGGTTCTGCCACTAAAGCAACGGTCGAGCTTTCGTCCTCCAGATTTCCTCCCTGAGATTCAGGCCCAAGTAAACAGAGCTCCCTCCTCCACCGACTGTAGCAACACATACTGATAGCTCTTCAAAGCATCATGGGGCAGTCCAACCCCACGGGCTGCAGCAAAGGAGTAGACTTTTAACACAGCAACGGTCAACTCCTAGGAAATTTTTTCACCAATCTACCCACCTCTCCCCATTATGACTTTTTAAAAATATCTTTGACATATTTAAAAAACCAAGCATCATGAAGGTGGTTATTGAATATTTCTATTATAAATTTTTACACATAAATATGAAGATTGGTCTCATATTTTCTTTAGTATTTGGTATCTTTCAATTCCATTCCTCAGTAGCAATGGAGGCAGGAAGAATTCCAGTGTAATATCCTTGTACGGTAGCAATTGAGACTGTAGCCTCAGCCAACACTTCTCTAGGGGTAGAGTTCAGAGCTCAGACAGCCTATGGAAATTTTTCAGTGATTTCACGAACGATTGTGATGGAAATGGGAAGAGATCATAGAGGGCACTGATATTTATAGAATATCAAGCACTTTACACATATTTCCTTTTAATCTTTACAACAGCTCTATGACCTAGGTTTAGCTAGCCCCATTTTTGTGAAGGAATTGAGCTCAAAGTGTTACCCAAAGCATAAACTGTTACTAATTGGCTGGGCCTGGACTATAATACTTGATGGCTCTGGATCCAAACTCACAATTATTCCATTACACCAGGGAATGAGATCACAAACTCTAAATGCTACTGGGGACCAAGAAGAAAGAATTAATGTGTGATG
Source organism: Mormoops blainvillei (assembly GCA_004026545.1). Taxonomy (NCBI): domain Eukaryota; kingdom Metazoa; phylum Chordata; class Mammalia; order Chiroptera; family Mormoopidae; genus Mormoops; species Mormoops blainvillei. The sequence goes on from PVJD01003095.1 coordinate 155,816, forward strand.
TATATGACAAGTTATTCGAGAGTGAAAATGAGGGAAAGCATATGCCAGTGCTGACCAAGCAAAACAGAGCACCGTGACCTGGAGGCAGGTCAGGTCCCCTAGTTTGCTTATTTGGACTGGTTTCAGTGTAGCATATTCGAAACTAAACTAACAGGTGTGGACCCTAGCTCAGCTGCCACTAATTCTGAAAACTTTTATGAGTCATTTAATCTCTGCCAGCCTCAGTTTCTACTCCTGAACATGGGGATAACAAACTTCTACTTTATAGTATAAAGTGAAGATTTTAAAAACATGTATGGAAATTAGCACACAGAAGGTGCTCTGCAAGTGGAAATTCTTATATTCTCCAATGCACAGGGGTATTTTAGTCTTGTTCCCTCTTCCTTTCTCTAAACCCCCCTCTCTATTACTAATGCTTTTGTAGCATAGAAAGGAGAAGTAATTGAGGGAAACATACAGAGTACATAGGGGTTCTACACAGGCCTCATGGATTATGTGAAATTATGGAGGCAAAGTATCAGGACTATTGACAGAAGGTCAACCTTCACCTGTCTGCCAGGCCAAATGGTCAGAGAGATGCCACATGAAGGAGGCGAGGCAGCCACTGCGCACTCAGGGTTGATGGGTTAGTAAGAACTGGAAGTGTGGGTAATTTTTGTCTCTCCTGTAATGCCAGTTGATCCATCTTACTGGAAACACAAAGTATATTTTCCTTCAAATAAGTTTATGTTCACTATTAAATCAAGAAACCAAAAATTAAAAAAGAAGTCGATATTCTAACAGTTGAAATATTGTTTTTGTATCACAGGATACATTTTGACATGATCGTATTGATTTATAAAGACCTTTCAAGTATAATACTTTTATTCTTAGGAATTTAATCAGATAATAAAAAAAAATTCTGGCTTTTCTTCTTTTTAGTGAGAGGAAAAGAGAAACTCTTGGGATTATGATGCTATCAGGCCTCACAAGAACACCTCTTGCTCTTAGATTCGAGCTTCCCAGCAAGGACATGGGAACATAATACACTGTAATCCATTATTGAAAGCAGGTATTAAGTCAACAGGAGCTAATTTGTTTCTTAGAACATTAACACATTTCAAAATTATCTCCACATCTGTCATTCCTTACTAACAATAGCAACTTGCCATTAAGTTCTCCACCACCGCCTCAGAATTCGCTCACTAGAAGCAAAACTTCAGGAGAAGTTAAGAGGTCTAAGGTCCTTCCTAGATGCATAGTAAGACGCCACCTCAATAGTGACTGGCTGGGAGGCCTCTTTAGCTACTGTGGGAGACAGAGAGAGAGGGAAGCAGTCTGTGTACCCTAATGGTCTGACGATCTGGGCATACATCCATTATAACACTTATCATATCCCTGGAGTTATTTACCTACACGTACAGCTCTCACCCTGGAGTGCAAGGCCCTGGAAGGCAGGTATGACGTGAGGTTCTTCTTTGTGTCAGAGCAGATGCATCGTAAATAAAAGCTGCGTGCACACTCACTTCCAGCAATAACGTTTAGCCTTCTTCCGAGTGTTGCAGAGACAAAGAACTGAGCACCTAGAATTGCATTTTGCTTCTGTGTCCTTGGCTCATCTTTCTGTGGAGGTAATAATGAGGATCAAAGCGGTCAAAGGAGGAAGCAGCAGCAGTAGGCAGAAGCAGAGCTCCCAAAGGGCGGGGGCGTGGGAGTGCACCTGACAGCCCCCGGTCACACACCCTTACCCCAAACCGCAGACTGGACAGAGAGCAGGAGGCAAGCAAGGAGAAGGGAAGGGGACGACTATTCACAGCTGCTGTAACACCCAGCATTTGCACACATGATCCCACTTAGTCTGTGGCACACCCCCATGGGAACAGATAATTATTATAACAATAGATAACAGATACTATAACAATAGATAATAGAGAATTATCTCTCTTTTATAGGTGGAAAAAAACCAGAGGTTAAATCATTTGCCCAAGGGGACACAACTACTAAATGTTGAAGCCAGGATTCAAACCCAAGCCTGCGTGTCTGCAGAGCCTGATCTTTCCAATAATCCAAGGTGCCTTTCTGGAAGATATTAAGCATAAAGTCCTTGAACTTGTAAATACATCCTCCATTGGTCGGGATCCTCATCCCAGCAATAGCCACACTTGTCTGGGTCCCCTGAGCTCCAAACAGCCGGGAGTTTCAGGCGTTAGAAAGGGCAGAGGGGCCGAGGTCTGGACATTCAGCCACGAGGACCCAAAGGTCACTCTTTGCTGAGGTTATGGCTGCTGTGTTTTCAATGATCCAGCCCCCGAAAAGTGAGCTCTAGTCAGTTTTCTGTAATACACGAAGTTCCTGTTATTTGTTTCTGCACTGAAAAAAGTATTCGATGCTCTACCAGACCTTATATAATTTACATCTGTTGTTCGCAAGCCAATTGTCAACAACAAAACTCACAAAGAATTTATTTCCACCTCTTGCTTCCAGCAAGGGCTTTGCCTGTATTTGAGATGTCAAGTGGGACCATGCTGGAACCCAAGATTTTCTTCTTACACAGCCCACCCTTCCTCAAGATTTGGCAGCAGAAGATGTCCTCAGAGGGCTCCAGCCTGGAACTGCAGGACTGCCTATTCCCGGCTTATTTCACGTGAAGAACAAAAACCCTGAACACTACCTAACAGAGGAAACGGAATACATGGGGAATCAGGAGACTGCTGGAAATTGTCTACATAAAGCTTGCTCTCGTACTGCACTTCATCCCACAAGCAGCCTCTCCTAACAATCTCAGTAAGGGCATCAGTTCTTTCAAACATTTTTTGACATTACCTTCCTGTGGGTTGCATAAGTCCAGAGAGTAGATTAGGGCCAGTGAGAGGTAGTTAGGAGGCTGATTTTGGTTCAGCATACAAGGGGGAACCCCCCCAAAACAGAATTATCTTCTGGAGGGCAGGCCCCCTGTAGTACTGGCATTCCATGGCACTCCCTGCTATGTGAGTGTTCTAGGAACCCATCTGTATCAGTGTACCAACTGGTGTTGTTGTGAGAGGTTGCATTCGGCTTCAGTGAAGTTTTTTTGAAGACTCTTCCAACGTGTTTTCCCATTTCATGATGGGCGATTTGTGAGTGCTTCTGTCCACACTGTGCTGAGTGTTCAGCAGTTGTTGACTGAAAACAGCATGATTCCTGTGCCCCACCCTCCCTGTTTACCTGATCTTGCCCCAAGCGACCTTTTTTTGGTTTTGTTTCCCCAGATGAAAAAAGTCCTTAAAGGGAAACATTTTGATGATGTAGAAGAGGTAATACAAAAAATGGCAGAAGCACTAAAAGGCATTGAAATCAACGAGTTCAAAAACTGTTTTGAGCAGCCAAGAAAACATCTTGATAGGTGTATTGCATCAAATGGAGAGGACTCTGAAGGTGACTTAAGTTAAAACATGTAAGAGTAAATGCAAAATTTTTTATAAATAAATTCAGGTTTTTTAGGGTCCCCCCTCATAAGATCAAATTTTCCAAAAATTATTGTTGAGTGGGGAAGTAGTTGAATGGGGAGAGATTCAAGATTTAACCCTATTAAACGTCTAAGGTCAAAGTTACAACTCCATGATTTTAGATTTTTAAATGTAACCAACCAGTTTACAAGGCCTAAGGGTACGGGACATGGAAGAGCTATATGTTAGGGATCCTTCAAGCCTGGAAGGTGGTGACTCAGTGGTTCTCTTGGTGCAGAATCCTATGAAGCTCACCATGATCATGAATGCCTGAAAAAAGGTTTGCAGAGGGCCAGGCCCAAATAGGCTTCAAAGGGAACAGCTTATGAGAGATGGAGCTGAATGTTAGAAGTCAATGGAGACACGGTTACCACAAGCTCAGTCCTGATTCTCTAAATCAGAAAGCAAGAGACAAGGCCATCACACCTCTACTCCCTGCCAGTGAAATAAAGCTCTAATGGTAGAATCGTAGGTTATGAATCACTAAAGCCAGGGCCAAGGCAGACCCAAAAGCAGGGGGAAGTTAGGAGTGGGCAGTCAGCACAGCGACGGCACAGAGCACGCTGGTCTAGTCTGACTCTCCTGGGCCCTGGGTCACAGACCTGCAGGCTCTGCCCCACCTTCAAGAAGCAAGAACACTCAACACCAGAGATAATGGTCACTGAACTCCCGACTTTGTACTCAGCTACTGTCCCACTGAGTAGCTGCCTACAAAGGTGCACGTAACCTGAAGAGATCCTCCTCTCTGACGACGGCATTTCCCAGGTGCCCCTGATTCAATGTAGGAAAGTATGTGACAATTTCATGGAAAATTTGCAATGTCTAAATGCCAGCTTTCCCTAGTCACTTGATATCTCCGCGTTCATTTTGATTTAACATGTCACTACAGCATTCATTCTCTCTTAAATTCTGAAATAGTAGGGTCTTGAAAAAAATGCATAGGTTTTGGGATCTGACCAATCTGGGACTGAAATCTGTCGTTGCCACTTAACCAGCTATGCAACCATAGACTGATTTCTTAAACTCCCTGAAACTTAACCTCAGTTTGTTCATCTGTAGAATGGGACCATAATAACTTCCTAGAAGGGCTGGGAATTGGAATCAATGAGGATTCAAGGGAAAGGAAAATATGACATTCCTAGGGATGTTCAATAAATGTGCACCTCTGCTTCTTCCCTACTTCTGTGCCTCCTTACACTACACCACGTCCTTTCAGAAGCCAGATTCTCTGACATTTTAAAAATAAAATACATTTTCAATAATGGCTATGTGATGTATGTAAAATAAAGCACCTTCTGCCAACTAAGTAAATAGAAAAGAGAATGTACTCATTCCTGTTCTAATTTAATCTGTTTGAGTGCCTGGAGGTCTTTGAGAGGTAAATATTGTTTTCACTCTGATCTCAGCGCAGTGTTTCCACTGAATTTGTCTCAGTTCATCCTTTTGATGTTATGCCAACACCTCCCTAATAGATTGAAAGCACTTTGTTGAGAACAGACATTAGTGAGATATAATAACCTGTGAATACATGTCTACCCTGTACAATTGAAGAGTGGGATGTTTTGGTTTACTTGCTGCTCTGTCTAATAAAGAATTAACACATCTGCCTGAATTACTGGTTTTCAGAAAATAGAGCCCATCAAAACACGTGACCAGTACTGAATACAGTGAGATATTTCACGATTTGGGAGGCTCCTTGGAGGCGGGCAGAGACATTCGGTTGCTGGGGAAGAGTGGCAGTAACTCTGGTTGGCAAAAAAAGAATGAGCAGAGCTGTGTACTTTTGCTCTGGAAAATTTTTTAAAACATTTTTGATTCTGATGTATTTACTTGTTTCTTCCTTGTGAAGATTTAGAGAAAGCATTTTGCCCTAGGTTTTCTTCTGTTGAAAAATTTTTTTAAAGTATTTACATGTAATGCTCAATTTAGACAATTCAGTGAAAAACAACAGCATATAATCAAAGGGTCACTAATTAATGGGTCAGTACAGGTCAGGCCTTCCAACCCTCTCACTCCTTGTGGATAGATACAGATATTCAGGAGCTAAATGCTGCCTTGATATCCAGGTATAGTTTATTTTTTTAGGAATAACTTTTATACTCATTACAAAAGAATTAGAGAATATAGTCAACAAAATTTTTTTAAATGACAGTATCTGTAATTTATGATTTGGAGATGACTATTGTTAATACTTTGAGAGGTTTTCTCTAGGCATAAACATATACTTAAAATATAGGTTGATAATACATGAACTGCAGTGGTATGTATTTTTTGCCTTCTCAATAATTTGTCATGATCATCTTTCTGTGTTAATATTCTTCTTCAACATATGTTTTAATGACTGCAAAGAATTTCATGTATAATAAACCATAGTTTCTTCTGAAATCTAGCAATACTCTCATAAATAACACTCTTATTTTAAAAGAAGAAAAAAGAACATGTTATGGCTAAATCTTTTCTTACATCTGAGTTTATTTTGACTGGATTAATTCTTGGGAATGAAATTGAAGGACCAAAGTCATTTCTTTTAAATGTATATATTGTCGAACTGTTCTCCAAAGATTGAAACCAAAGTATACACTCTGCTGTTATGTGTCTGTCCCAAGAAAACTGAAATTCTTGATGTCAGGGATTGCGTCATTCATCTTTATATCCAACATCTTTATGTTTTTGGACATTAAGTCACTGAAATATTTGGTGAATAGTTTAATGACTCTGTCATTGTTTAAACAAATATGTAATATAAGGCAAGCTTGTATAGTGTCTTTGGACTCAGCCTTCTGTTTTGCAGAATGAGACTTTTGTGTTCTATGCTCTCTAGCACTCTATGATTTCACATCTGTTGGGGAAAAGCCATGACCTAGATACCCTGGGGGAGCTTATCTATATATACAATACATAGTCACAGTGTGAGGCTCACAAGCATGTATCATATGTAAGCCAATTATAATTTCATAGAAATATACATGGATGTGCTAAGTACTCAGGGAGACCAAGGGTGCATGGCATGATGGGAGGGGGATTCCTGAAAGATGTGGCTCAGCTAAACCCAGATCACCTGGCTTCTATCTAAATAAAAGCCCCTTTCCTATTCAGGAATTTGTGTTTTATTGGTATCTGAAAAATAGAAGGTAGAATTATCTTGATAATTATTTCCCTTAGGCAATTTCACCCAGGATAAGCAAGCCTATCCCATTAGACCTTAGGAGCATTTCAATCACTTTTAAATTAACGAGGACAATATTTTATTTGTTGGCTTTCAGGATCTTAGACCAGTTCATTGGCAGTGAATAGCTGTCGCCTTCTCTCGATTATCCAAGCAGCACTCATGCTTACCTTCTGTAACGTTTCTTTTTTCCCCAGGCCATCCTTGCTTCACAAAAATACTTGGCTCTCAAGGTCACTCAGTGTATTACTTTATTAATTTGTGGATATTTATTGAGGATCTGTAAAATGCCTTCTAAGCTACTAGGGGTAAAATGATGCAATGCAGTACATATAAAATGGCAGGTATAAACACAAAGCATCAGACACCTGGAGGGAGAAAGAACTGACCTCTGGGAGTCAACTGGAAGTCTCACAGGAAACGATTCTTGAAGATGATTCTTGAGATGATTCTTAAAGAATAAGTTCAAGTTTGCCGGGTATATGGAACCCTGTACCAGTGGCAGGGTGGAGGAAAATGGGACTCAAGCAGAGATAAAGCACATAAAGTCATAAAGGGGACACAGAAAGGTGGTTCATCGCCCATTGGTAGTTTTCCTATCAGTCTCTCCCAGCCCATGCCTCTCTCCACTCCATCCCCGCAGTTCCCCCACAGAGATCCATCCATTCGTGTTATTACAAATGGCAAGATTTTCTTCTTTCTAAGGCTGAATACTGTATCATTGTGTATATACACCACATTTTCTTTATACATTCATCTACTGATGGACAAGGTCAGGTTACTCCTGTCTTCATTGTTGTAAATGATGCTGCAATGAGCATGGTGATACAGACATCCCTTCAAGATAGTAACTTCAATTCTTTTGGATATATAACCAGAAGTGGAATTGCTGGAATACATGTTAGTCCTATTTTTAATTTTTTTTAATTGACTTGATAATATTTTTAAGTGTATTTTGTTGATTATGCTATTACAGTTGTCCCAATTATTTTCTCCCCTTTATCCCCCTCCACCCTGCCCATCTCCTCCCACCAACATTCTCCACCCCCTTAATTCATGTCCATGGGTCACGCATGTATAAGTTCTTTGGCTTCTCCATTTCCCATGCTATTCTTAACTCCCCTCTACCTAATTTGTACCTACCAATTGTGCTTCTTATTCCCTGTACCTTCCCCGACCCCTGTTCTCACCCCTCCCCCTCCCCACTGATAACCTTCCATGTGATCTCCATTTCAAGATAAAGTTTTGATCTTCTTCTTTTTCTTACATAAGTCCCTTTAACAGTTCATATAATAAGGGCCTGGCAACGATGAACTCCTTTAACTTTACCTTATCTAGGAAGCACTTTATCTGCCCTTCCATTCTAAACGATAGCGTTGCTGGATAGAGTAATCTTGGATGTAGGTCCTTGTCTTTCATGATTTTGAATACTTCTTCCTACCCATTCTTGCCTATAAGGTTTCTTTTGACAAAACGGCTGATAGCCTTATGGGAACTCTTGCAGTTAACTCTCTCCTTTCCTCTTGTTGCTTTTAAGATTCTCTCCTTATCTTTAATCTTGGGTAATTTAATTATGATGTGTCTCTGTGTGTTCCTCCTGGGACTCAATTTCCTTGGGACTCTAGCTTCCTGGACTTTCTGGAAGTCTATTTTCTTTGCCATACTGGGGAACTTTTCCTTCATCATTTTTTCAAATAAGTTTTCAATTTCTTGCTCTTTCTCTTCTCCTTCTGGCTACCCTATGATTCAGATGTTGGATCATTTAAAGTTGTCCCAGAGGTTCCTAAGCCTCTCCTCATTTTTTTGAATTCTTGTTTCTTTATCCTGTTCTGGTTGAATGTTTATTTCTTCCTTCTGTCCCAAATCATTGATTTGAGTCCCGGTTTCCTTCCCTTCACTGTTGGTTCACTGTATATTTTTCTTTATTTCACTTTGTATAGCCTTTATGTTTTCCTGCATTTTGCATCCATACTAAACCATTTCTCTGAGCATCCTGATTACCAGTGTTTTGAGCTCTGCATCTCATAGGTTGGCTATCTCCTCATCACTTAGTTCCTTCTCTGGAGTTTTGATCTGTTCATTCATTAGGGCCATATTTCTTTGTCTTGGTGTGCCTGTTATATTATATGGGGCAGAGCCTTGGGTGTTAGCCAAGGTGGGGCAACCCACTTCACTGTGTTTCGGTGCTGTATGTGGGAGAGGGGCCAGAGAACAAACAATGCCACTTTCTTAGCTCTTGACCCACTTTCTGTCACTTCCCCCGCTCCCCACAAGCAAATAGGGCCCTTCTGGTGCTGATTCTCTGGTGGATGGGACTTTCTACTTTCTAGGACCCCGTGGGTCTCTCCAATGAAATCTCCTATGAGGTTGGGAGTTTCTCCCGCCACCGCCATCCCCACAGATTTTTACAGCGAGAGGTTTTTAGTTTCAGGGTTTGTCTTTTAAAATTTTTTTTATTGTTGTTCAAATACAGTTGTCTCTATTTTCCCCCCGCTACTCTCCCCCATTGCACCATGTCAGCCTCCCACCCTCAAACCTATCACCTTTGGCGTATGTCCATGTGTCCTTTATACATGTTCCTTGATGGCTCTTCCCCTATTTACCCACATTATCCCTCTCCCTGCTTCACTCTGGTTACTGTCAGTTTGTTCTTGATTTCAGTGTCACTGGTTATATTTTGCTTGTTTGTTTGTTTTGTTGATTAGGTTCCAGTCATAGGCGAGATCATATGGTATTTGTATTTCACTGCCTGGCTTATTTCACTTAGCAAAATGCTTCCCGGTTTCATCTATGCTGTCTCGAAGGTTAAGAGTTCCCTCTTTCTTTCTGCTGTGTGGTATTCCGCTGTATAAGTGTACCATAGTTTTTTGATCCACTCATCTACTGATGGATACTTCAGTTGCTTCCAGCACTTGGCTAATGTAAACTGTGCTGCTATGAACATTGGGATGCATAGGTTATTTTGAATAGGTGTTTCAGAATTCTTAGGGTATAACCCAAGCAATGGACTTGCTGGGTCAAAAGGAAGTTCCATTTTTAGTTTTCTGAGGAAATTCCATACTGCTTTCCACAGTGGCTGCACCAGTCTGCATTCCCAACAATAGTGCACTAGGGTTCCCTTTTCTCCACAACCTCGTCAGCACTTGTAGTTTGTTGATTTGGTTATGATGGCCATTCTGACTGGTGTGAAGTGGTATCTCATTGTGGTTTTAATTTGCATCTCTTTGATGGCTAGTTATGATGAGCATCCTTTTGTACTTCTCTGGGTCCTCTGTATGTCCTCCTTGGAGAAGTGTCTCTTCAAGTCTTTTGCCCATTTTTTAATTGGGTTGTTCGTCTTCCTGAAGTGGAGTCATGTGAATTCTTTATATATTTTGGAGATGAAACACTTGTCTGAGGTATCATTTGTAAATATAATTTCCCATACAGTTGGTTCCCTTTTCATTTTACTGATGTTTTCTTTAGCCATGCAGAAGCTTTTTATTTTGATGAAGGCACATTTGTTTATTCTTTCCATTATGTCCCTTGTGCTAGGGGACATACCAGTGAAAATATTTCTGCATGGAATATCCGAGATTTTCCTGCCTATGTTCTCCTCTAGGACTTTTATGGTGTTGTGACTTATATTTCAGTCTTTTATCCATCTGGAGTTTATTTTGGTGTATAGTGTAAGTTGGTGGTCGAGTTTCATTTCTTTGCATGTAGCTGTCCAGATCTCCCAACATCATTTGTTGAGGAGACTATTTTTTCCCCATTGTATGCTCATGCCCTCTTTGTCAAATATTAATTGACCATACAGACATGGGTTTATTTCTGGGCTCTCTATTCTGCGCCTTTGGTCTATGTGTCTGTTCTTATGCCGGTACCAGACTATTTTGATTACACTGGCCTTGCAATATAGTTTGATGTCAGGTATTGTTATCCCTCCTACTTTTCTCCTCTTTCTCAAAATTGCTGCAGCTATTCAGGGTCATTTATGATTCCACGTAAATTTTTGAAATGTTTGTTCTATATCTGTGGAACATGGCTTTGGTATTTTAATAGCGATTGTGTCGAATCTATATTTGCTTTGGGTGGTACGGACATTTTGATGATGTTAATTCTTCCAATCCATGAACATGGTATATGCTTCTATTTATTTGTGTCTTCCTTATTTTCTTTCTTCAGTGTTATGTATTTTCTGAGTATAGGTCTTTTACCTCCTTGGTTAGGTTTATTCCTAAATACTCTATTTTTCTTGTTGCTATGGCAAGTGGGATTTTTTTCCCTGACTTCTGCTTCTGACATTTCACTGTCGATGTACAAAAATGCCTTCAATTTCTGAACACTGACTTTGTATCCTGCTGTTTTGCCAAATTCACTTATTAGGTTGAATAGTTTTTTGGTGGAGTGTATAGGATTTTCTGTGTATACTATCATATCATCTGCAGGGACAGTTTACTTCCTCCTTTCCAATTTGGATGCCTTTTATTTCTTTTTCTCATCTGATCGCTGTGTCTTGGCCTTCTAATACTATGTTGAATAGAAGTGATGAAAGCAGACATCCTTGACTTATTCCCAATATTGCTGGGAAAGTGTTAAGTTTTTGCCCATTGAGTATGATGTTGGCTATAGGTTTCTTATTATAGCCTTTATTATGTTGATGTATGCTGCCTCTACTCCCACTTTGCTGAGTGTTTTTATCATAAATGGGTACTGTACCTTATCAAATGCTTTTTCCTTGATTGTTGATATGGTCATGTGATTTTTCTCTTTCCTTTTGGTTATATGATGTGTTACATTTATTGATTTGAGAATATTGTACCATCCTTGCATCCCTGGGATGAATCCCACTAAATCATGCTGTATGATCTTTTTAATGTATTGCTGGATGCAGTTTGCCAATATTTTGTTGAGAATTTCAGCATCTGTGGTCATTGGCAACATTTGGCCTGTAGTTTCTTTCTTTGTTGTGTCTTTATCTGGTTTGGGGATTAGGATGATGCTAGCCTCATAAAGAGTTTGGGAGTCTTCCCTGTTCTTGGATTTTCTGGAATAGTCTGAGAAGAATAGGGGTTAGCTCTTCCTTAAATGTTTTGTAAAATTCTCCTGTGAAACCATCTGGTCCAGGGCTTTTGTGTGCCTGGAGTATTTTTGATTACTGCTTCAATTTCACCTGCTGTTATTGGTCTGTTCAGGCTTTTTGCTTCTTCTTCAGTCAGTTTTGGAAGATTATATTTTCCTAGAAATTTGTTCATTTCACCCAGGTTTTAAAATTTCTTGGCATATGATTGTTCATAGTAACTATTTACAATCCTTTGTATTTCTGTGGTATCAGTTGTAATCTCTCCTCTTTCATTTCTGATTTGATTTATTTGGGTCATCTCCTTTTTTTTTTTTTTTTTTTTTTTTTTTTTTTTTTTTTTTTTTTTTTTTTTTTGGATGAGTCTGGCTATAGGCTTGTCAATTTTGTTTATTGTTTCAAGAAACCAGCTCCTGGGTTTATTGATTCTTTGAATTATTCTTTTAACCTCTTTGTCATTAAATTCTGCTCTGATCTTGATTATTTCCTTCCTTCTGCTCACTCTGGGCTTTGTCCATTGTTGTTCCTCTAGTTCTTGTAGATGTAGGGTTAGGTCGTTTATTTGAAATGTTCTTATCATTTTTAGATAGTTTTGTATCACTATGTACCTCCCTCTCAGGACTGCCTTTGCTGTGTCCCATAAGTTTTGGACTGTTGTGTGTTCATTTTCATTTGAAATCAAAAACTTTTTGATTTCTTCCTTGATCTCATTATTATTAACCCAATCATTGTTTAATAGCATGCTATTCAATCTCAATGAATTTGATATTTTTACTTGAGGTTGATTTCTAGTTTCAGGCCCTTGTGGTCTGAGAAAATGTTTGATATGATTTCAATTTTCTTGAATTTGTTGAGGCTTGTTTTGTGTCCTATCATGTGGTCTACCTTTGAAAATGTTCCCTGTGCATTTGAAAAGAATGTGTAATTTGCTTCTTTGGGATGAAAGGTTCTATATACATCAGGTAAGTCCATTTGATTAAGGACATTGTTCAATGCTGCGATATCCTTGTTGATATTTTTGTTTGGAAGATCTATCCATGGTTGACATTGGGGTGTTAAAACCCCCTACTATAATTGTCTTGCTATCTATATCTTTCTTGAGGTCCTCCAAGATTTTTCTTATATACTTGGGTACTCCTGTGTTGGGTTCATATATGTTTACAATGTTTATGTCTTCTTGATGGAATCTTCCCTTGAGTGTTAAGAAATGTCCTTCAGTGTCCCTTTTTATGGCTTTTGTTCTGAAGTCTATTTTGTCTGATATAAGTATTGCTACTCCAGCTTTCTTCCCTCTGTCCATTTGCTTGGAATATTTTTTTCCAACTCTTCACTTTCAGTCTATGTAGTTCTTTTTTTCTGAGGTGGGTCTGTTGTCAGCAGCACCTGTGCAAGTCATATTTTCTTATCCATTCAGCTACCCTATGTCTCTTGGTTGAAGAATTTAACCCATTTATATTTAAGGTTATTATTTATAGGTATTTATTTATTTTTTCCCCTTTGTACCTGTGTTCCTCTCTCTTTCTCCTCTTCCTATAGCAGCCTCTTTAGTATATCATGCAGTGCTGGTTTGGTGGAGGTGTCTTCTTTCAGCCTTCTTTTGTCTGGGAAACTCCTTATTTCACCTTCCATTTTAACTGAGAGCCTTGCTGGGTAGAGTAGTCTTGGTTGCAGGCCTTTGCTTTTCATGTAGTTCCTTGGACTATTTCTTGTCATCACCTTCTGGCTTGTAGTGTTTCTGTTGATAAATCAGCTGCTCACCTTATCAGAGCTCCCTTGTATGTTACTTCTTGTTCTTCCCTTGTTGCTTTTAAGATTCTCTCTTTGTTTTTAGAACTGGGCATTTTAATTATGATTTGTCTTGGAGTAGGCCTCTTTGGGTTCATCTTTATTGGGATCCTCTGTGTTTCTTGAACTTGTGTGGTTTTTCCCCCCTCCAGGTCAGGAAGTTTGCTGTCATTTTTTCAAACAGGGTTTCTATCCCTTTTTCCTTTTTTTCTCCTTCTGGCATTCCTATGATTTGAATGTTGTTATGTTTCATGTTGTCTTGCATTTCCCTTAAGCTATCTTCATACTTTTTCGGTCTTTTTTCATGCCGCTGCTCTACCTGAGTATTTCTTTGTACCTTGTCTTCCAGTTTACTAATTTTGTCCTCCTCTTCATCCAGCTTGATTATAATTCCTTCTAGTGTTTTTTTTAAATTCAGGTATTGTATTCTTCATTTCTTCCTGGTTCTTGTTTATAGTTTCTGTTGTTGTTCTCACTCAGTTCCTTGTAGTTGTCTGTGCTTTCCTTGAGCATCCTATAACCGTTCTTTTGAATACTATATCTGATAGTTGGCTTGCCTCCATTTCATTTAGTTCTTTCAGCGGGGAGTCTTCCATTCCTTTTGATTTCAGGTTTTTTCTTTGTCTCCCCATTTTAAGTGACTCTTTTTGTTTGTTTCTCTGATCTCTGATGCTCTGCTTTGGTACCTGTCTTCACAGGGTAAACTTCTATGGTAGGAGTTCTGTGGGATGCAGTGGTGTGGTCTCTTTGATCTCCTTCTCTGGATGCTCTAGGGTTGCCCTTTCTTCTGTTTGTGTGGACTCTCTTGTTGTACTTGGGTTTCACATATTGGTAGCTCTTTTGTTGGTGGGTTTACTCCTCCAGCAGGTTTACAACTGCCACCTTATCTTGCATGTGATCAGGTGTAGGGCAAAGGTAAAATGGATTAAGTCAACAGGAGAGTATTCTATTGGATTTAAAGTACTAACAAATAGAGAACGAATACGAGATCCTTTGGAGAAGTACAGCAATAACCATGATATTTCACACAACTAACCACTTTTTATAAAAAGTGAAAAAGAGATAAGACTCTTATTAGAGGGGAAAAGAAATGTGAGCTTATTCCAGAAAGCAGAGTGCTTATGCGAGGTTAGATGGTGAAATATATTGAGAGTAAGGGATAGAAGCTTGGCATAGTGTACAAGAGAATAAAGTTAAGCACCATAGTAATAAAGCTTAGGAAGATAGTGAATGGACCAAAACCACAGAAGGGTGCTGTGTGGGATTTGAAACAACAATAATATGACAAGAAGTATACAATCTAAATAAAAAGAATAAAAAGTAAATAACCAAGAGTAGTGTATTATTGGAATACGAGTGAAGTGAAAGAAAAAAATAATATACAATATGAAAGAAAGAAAACCAATGAAATCAAACAAAACAAATTAAATGAAAAGAAAACAAATAAAAAAATAACAAAAAATATAAAATGCAAGTTTTGAAGGATAGCAAAGTGAAATTTGTCTCAGTTGTTGGCATTAGCCTTCTGATCTCTCCCTGGATCTGTCTTTGGTCCTTTAACAGCTCCAGGTCTTACTGTCTTACACTTGGAAAAAAAAAAAGAGCCTCCTGCTAACTTTAAACCCACCAAAGGGGTTCTACTTGTCTTCCTGGATGCTGCAAGCAGAGGGGACTGGGCTCCATACTTTTCCTATCCCTTGGTTCTGCAAGAATGGGGGCTCAGTCTGGGCTACAATATTCACAGGTGCCCAGTCTCTAGCCAAAGCCCTCAGAGTGCTGTGCAGCCCACACTGTGCATATGCTCCAGGCTGGCGTCTTTAATTTACCTCCTTGTGTAACCCTTTGATTAGCCTGTGAAGTGCCCTGAGTGGGAGCAACTTGCACACCTCCTCCTTCCTTATAGCCAGAGGTTTTGAAGCTTTATTTATTTGTGCTGGAACCCTGGGTTGTGGGGTCTGTCTTGCTCCCCAGTTGTTCCTCCGAGTTTATCCACATGCAAATGGGGGACCACCCAGCCTGTCAGCCACCATCTCTCCTGGCCCAGCCTATAGCCTTGCCATGCATCCTCTCCACCCCAGCTGCCTGTCTCCATCCCTCCTACCAGTCTGGATGAATGTTTGTTCTTTAACTCCTTGGTTGTCGGGCTTCCACACAGTTCAATTTTCTGGCAGTTCTGGTTGTTTTTTTGTTTTTAAATTGGTTGTTGTTCTTCCTTTCCTTCTTTGGTTGTGTGAGGAAGTAAGGTGTCCATATTTTTAATTTCTTGAGGAATCATACTGTTTTCCATAATGGCTGAACCAATTGACATTCCCACCAACAGTGTATGAGGATTTGCTTTTCTTTACATCCTCACTAGCTCCCCTTTTTTGTAACTGCCATACTAATAGGTATGAGATAACAATCTCATTGTAGTTTTGATATGCATTTTCCTGATGATTAATAATGTTTAACATCTTTTCATAACCTGTTGGTCATTTGTATGTCTCCTTTAGAGAAATGTTTATTTCAGTTCTTTGCTCATTTTTAATTGGGTTGTGTATTTTTGCTACTGAAGTGTAGACATTCCTTATATATTTTGGATATTTACCTATTATCAAATAATATATGGTTTGCAAATATTTTGTCCCATTCCATTGGGTGTCTTTTCATCTTACTGACTGTTTCCCATGCTGTGAAGAAGCTTATAAAATTTTATGTAGTTCCATTTGTCTCTATTTCTTCTGTAAGAGGGAGCCTTCATTTCCTTTCTCTGTGTTGCTATTATTACTCAATGTTATTAAATAAAAAGAATTTTACCAAAAGGAACACGAGAAAGAGAAGGCATTTGACCATATTAAGCCATAGTTTCAAAAGGGGAAGGAGTTGAGAGGGTAAAAGTATTTCATCTGGTGAAAGCCTGGGATTCTGAGGTAAAATGCACAGATTAAGCCTCCCATATCCTTTACTCTGCATATCTTGCCATTTGCCACCCTCATCTGCATTATTCCTTCATGCTAAGTACCCAAAGAATGAGTTATATATGCTTTTCTTTTTGTAATTTACATAAAATATGTTTAAAGTATACCACTGTTCTTCACTTACCAGCAAGTTGGAGAACACAATCATGGTATAAATGTCTGGGGTAAGAGTTGAAGGTGGAGGAAAGAACAAAGAAATTATGCCATTGAAGCATGAGCCACACAGTTAATGACCTTGGGTAGCTGACAAGGTCTGGGGTAGAGAGTCAAAGTGGCTGAGGACCTTGCAAATATTGCAAGCGTTTGGAAGTCACATAACAATATGTAAAACCCTAATTATCAGCATTAAAGGGAATCTGGGTAGTCACGGATGACAGCATTCTTTATTCTAGAAGCAGCACTAACTGGTCATTTGTGTGTGTCCCCTGCCTGGAGTCTCTTGCAGAATCCTAGAGGGAAAAAAGAAAAGGAGGAAACCAAGAGGGAGAAAGTTTTGTTCTTCCTTGTGGATGCATTGAGGGGCTCCTACCTGAGAGGGCAGATGAGCAGAGGAGAAACAAGATAAAAATACATGTCCTGAAGTTGTGATATTTAGCAAAGTGATTAGGTAGTGACATTAAACAAGCTCCTAGGTCATTTCCAAGCGATTTCTATGGGTACTTGTATTGCTCAGGAATGCCAGGTTTAAGGTGGGGAAAAAAGAGAATCTTTCTTTTTCTTTATTTTTATTGTTGACACTATTACAGGGTCCCAGTTTTTTCCCCCTTTGCCAACCTCCACTCAGCCCTCATCCCTTCTTCCCTCTGGCCATTACCAACCACACTGTTGTCTGTGTCTATGGCATATATGTTCTTTGGCTAACCCCTTTACCATCTTTCATCCAGTCTGTTCCTCCTCCTTCCCTTCTGACAGCTGTCATCCTTTTGCATGTGTCCATGCCTCTGCTTATAATTTGTTCAGCAGTTAATTTTGTCCATTTGAGTCCACATATAAGTGAGACCAAATGGTATTTTTCTTTCTCTGATCAGCTTATTTCACTTAGATAATAATCTCCAATCCAGGTCCATCCATGCTGTCACAAATGGTAAAATTTCCTTCTTTTTTACTGTTGTGTAGTATTCCATTGTGTAAATGTACCACAGTTTTTTATCCACTCATTTACTGATGGGCACTTGGCTGTTTCCAGATCTTAGCTATTGTAAATAATGCCTTGAAAGTGCTTGTAATAAGTAGTTTGTAAAATAACTGTTTGTTTTTTTTCTTCAGCATACATTTTTCTTTGTTAAAAAGGGTTTCTTTTTAACCTAGGAAGCATAACGAAGAAAAAATATTTGACCAGACTAAGTGGAAGGTTCAGCTGTGAAGAAAACATTGTGTTTTCTAGAGTGAAATTGTCCACCTCTGACTTCTGCCTCTTCAGGCAGACCTGTCCAAGTGACCAAGTGAGGGCTGTGATTTTTATCACAGAGACTTACACACAATTATTCTTTAGTCTACCAAGTTGATGGAACCCCTCTTTGACCGCCCCAAATCACTGTCCAATGCTTGCAAGATGAAGAACAGTGAAAGTTTTCCACCAAGTGATACCTGATTAGTAAAAATCAGATATACCCCTTCTTTGATAGTCACCACTGCCTTCCCACGTCTGCTTCCCCCAACTTGTTCTTAGTTGACTTTTCTGCTCCCCAGTAAGCTTCCATCCAGGACTCTGGATATGTTCTTGCTTCTCATTACTTAGCTGTTGTATTACTTAAGGGTGGAGCAGGCTCTGCTATCTTTAACATATGGCTTTCAAGGTTGTCCTAAGCACCCCAATTTGGTTGGCAGTTACGTGGAAAGTTTTTATGGTTCTAGCCTGAAATGACAAACGTTGTTTACTTCCATGTCCCACTGTCTGGACCCATGCCCCACCTTACTGCAAGCGAGGCTAGAAAATGCTGCCTAGCTGTGAGCTCAGAGAACAAAGGAAATGGATTTGCTGGACAGCTGGGTACATTGTTCCCTCTAGTTTTCAGATTAGCTGCCCCTTGACTTTTACTTTCTGACCCCCATTTTGATGTAATTCAACAAAGTACTGTTAGTTACAAACAACTTGGGATAGATTAAGCCTGATTCTGGATGATAAACTTCAATTCCTGGACTCAACTCTGTCAACTGTCACATGTGACATAAGAGAATCGTGCAAACACCTCAACCCTCAGAGCACAGCTCCAGAGAAATGGATTTGTCATTCCCTGAGCATCTGAGGACTCAAACACCTGAGAAGCTTACA